>PVJA010004246.1:0-15167 GCA_004027025.1 Myocastor coypus | reverse complement strand
GTGTCCCACCTAATGATAGGGAGAAACATTTGAGAAGGTTACAGCAGGGACGGAGGCTCCCTAAAAGGCAGAGTCTCAACCAGAGAGGTACCCAGAGTACTCCCTTTTGTCAACACCTTACCAGCTTGTCACCCAAGCCCTGTCTGCCAGAGTTTCTTAGCCACTGTGTCTGGTTTCAGCAAAACCCAACAAGGCAGGAAGAGACCATGAAAACTGAGAAGACAGAACTGTACAGGCATGGCAAGGATGTGGAATTATTACTGGAGGAATTTAAAGCAGTTAGGAGCACGCTCCACCACGGACTCTGCTGACTTAAGGCTCGGAAAGGTAGACAGTGGATAGGAATGTATGGGCAGGGTGAGCAGAAGGCTGGCAAGCCTAGAAATACAAGACTATTAGGAATATGATAACGAAGGGGATGGACTTCCCGGGTGGGATAATTACGTGGAATGGAAGCAGCTAAGGGAAGAATCACTGAGCTATAGCATAGTCCTATAAACTTGAAAAGATCAAAATGGAGAAAAGCGATATTTAAAAACATAGACTAGAATATCCAAGAACTCTGAGACCATCAAAAAAGTCGTGATATATGCATAAAAGGACTCTTATAAGGAGAAAAAAGAAAGGAGAAAAATAATATAAGTTTAGAGCAATAATAATGGAGATTTCTCTACATTTATATCAGGCATCAAACTATAGACGTAGAAAAGAAAACCAAGCAGAACAAATGTCAAAAATGATAACAACATAAATGTTGACAAAAATATACCATGTTTGAGCTGTATTACAGATAAAGGAGCACTTGCTGACAAATGGGATGAAAAGGAGCTTATGGGGGAGCAAAGGTGAGAATCGGAGCTGGTTCCCCTCCTAATCCATGCAGGCAAGAGCACTATTTTGACACACAAAATAAAAATCCTCTATAATTCTGTATCCCACAAAATTATATGATATAACCCCAAAATTAAGGATAAGTAAAGACTTCTGTCAGAAAACAAACTAAATTGAAGGAGTTTATTACCAGGAGACTAGCCTAGCCTTCTAAGGAATAGTGAAAGAGTCCTTCGGAAAAACAAAAACAAAAATGATACGAAGCTCAGAGCTGAGGCCAGGATATAGCTCAGTGGCACAGTACCTGTCTTAAGGCCTTGAGTTCAATTCCCATTACCAAAAAAAAAAAAAAAAAAAAAAAAAAAAAAAAAAAAAAAAAAAAAAAAAAAAAAAAAAAAAAAAAAAAAAAAAAAAAAAGACATTAAAGAATTAAAGAGGAAGGAAGAATATGTAAAATGAAGAACTTTTATTGTTCTTATCCTTCACTGAGCTAAGAGGTGAAACCGCAACAAACACTAATAGCAACAATGCGGTTTGTTTGTTTTGCTTATTTGTTTGTTTGTTTGTTTGGTGGTACTGGGGTTCAAACTCATGGTCTTGTACTTGTCGGGCAGGCACTTGTGCCATGGAGCTACCTCCCTGGCCCCGAGACAATGTATTTGATGGTTATAGCCTACATATAATTGAAATGCATAACGTTCATGATACAAGAAACAGAAAAGCGTAATTGAAAATGCTTGGTTATTATGAGGCGCTCATGCACATACAAGGTCAGCTGGTGTTATTTAAACACAGTAATGAAAGACTGATGGACCGCTCTTGCTCCGCTGCTCCCTGTGATCCTAGCGCCCTCCCAGGCTCTGGCCAAGATAGCAACAGCTCCTGCACCCCGTGAGAAGCGCACCCCACTGTCTCCTTTACAAAAAGCTTTCTTGGTTTTCCTTCCAAATTTACAGATCATGTTAGACATATTTTGCTCTTATTCTATATTTTATTTATATGTGATTATCTCGATAAATATTACCTTGTGTTGCTTTTAACTTTTGATAGGAAGTCTACATATTGCTCATTTTATACCTCTAGATTTTAGAAAAGGTATCTAACTCAGAGAAGATACTTAATATCTAAAATACGGCCGACTATCTTTCTATGATAACGTTTTACACTGCAAGATTGCAGTAGGGTTTCTCCAAGGTGTCTTTTTATCATACCTTCATGATCCTATGCGACGCTCTTTTCAGAACTCAATCCTCCTGTTACTTAAGCAAAGCTCGCTAATGATGAACTTTGGCCACCAGAGGTCGCCATTGCTCAAAAGCATATTCTCTGATGGTAGAGCATTTTATAATCTGAAACATGTTTAAAATTTCTGGAGGGGGAGATACCTTGATCAGGACCGTGGTTTTCCCAGGGTGAGGCTTACCCATTGAACCTCTGATGTGCTGACCCCTGCAATTTCCCCGAATGTGGGAAACCCGGTGGCATAATTTGTGATAGTGGGTGACTGTGTTCACCCTCTCCCTTGGAAAAATAAATAAATAAATGAATAAAAAGGAAAAAAAAAATTCTCTGACTTGTTTTCTAAGTATCTATGTGGCATAGTGCATGTCAATTGATGGTCTAGGTGCTGAAATATAGAATGAATAAGCAACATAAAAGCCCCTCCCTGAATTGGCTTAAGATTTCACTCAGAATGTTTCAAAATAGCCTACATTCCAGTGCATTTAAGTGCGTTAATTAGGTTATTCCCCATGTGAGAAATTAGGTTTATTCTGAGGGGTTATTTTCTTTTTGTTTGGGGAAATAGGGATTCAATAAAAATCCTACTGGATGACATATTAAGGTAGATTTTCAGTAGTAAACAAGATATTTAACGGTAAACTTTGAGGCAATTCACAACATAGTAGAGTTGGAAGTACAAAACTTTAGGTTTTTAATACATTCATGAGAGGGTTGAGACAGCCTAGCTGGCCTTGAACTTCGTGTCAATCCTCTTGCCTCAGCCATCTGAGTTCTAGAATCAGGATGTGTGTTCCCACACCCAGATAAAAAGCTTAATTTTAAAATGTTCATTTGAGACCAGAAATAAATTGGCAATCATATTACAAAATGATGTCATACCAGGAGCTAGGGAGATAGTTCAGTAGAATAAGCGCTTGCCTGGCAAGTGCAGGGTCCTGAGTTCAATCCCAATACCACAATAAATAAATAAATAAATAAATAAATAAATAAATAAATAAATAGATAGATAGATAGATAGATAGATAGATAAGAAAAAAGAAAAATGATTTCGCAGTTCACAATACGTCACCTGATTATTTTTCAAAGATCAGGAAAAACTGTTCTAAGAAGATATAAACACAGTGCTGGGATCAGGAACCCAGAGGATAAGTGAATAGAAATAACATGAGAAGGCGGCCAGCAAGATGGCTCAGCAGTCTAAAGCACCTGGTTAGTTAGACAAGCTTAGGCAACCACAGGGACTGCAGTTCAATCCCCGGCACCACCTACTGTGCTAGCCCCACCCCCAGGGCAGGCTGAGCCGGCCATAATATATGTTTTTTAAAAAGAAGAAGAAAAGAAAAAAAAATTCATGAGAAGGAATTTCCAAAACGACTTTCTGAAGAGAAGTAGCTGAAAAGGACCCAGTTACCCATGATATGAGGCTGGAAGAGCTGGCAAGTTCAGTCCCACACAATTTGGTACTGAAGAGAGAAACTAAACCAAAGATGTGTTCTGTACAGTGAACAACCACGCACAATAAATGCAATGAGCAATAGGTTTTAAACATGGACTAATAAAAATGTCTATAGAAATTAAAAAATAAACTGAGAAGTGAGGAGATACTGAAACAGAAAATACATTGTTTAGTTGGCAATGCTTCTTCCCTTCGCTGGTGACATGCTCCTGTTTCCCAGGTAGGGAGAATGATTTCTGGGAGGTTTATGGAGTCAGCAGGGACATTTTGTGAGGCAGGCCTCTGTAGACCCTGCTCGCAACAGTGAATTCAGTGACAGCGTACATTACAAACCAGCTTAATTCACTTGTCTGCCAGCCTTTCTTCATGAATTCTTTAGACAGACTGCTCTTCTACTGAGATCACTAAATTTGGAAGGCATACGCAGGGGACATGCAAGCATCATTCCATAAAGCCACTCGAACACAAGAGACAATGAAAGAGACCAGTTCTTCCGAAACCCTAAGGTTTGGTCCTACCTAGGACAACTATACCGTGTGATTCACACAGAATTTAGTCTGAGGAGTACCCTCGAGGCTTGCAGGGGAAAATAATTCTACTTTACAAAAATTACAGTATAACTAAACTAGAGTGTATGCAGTTTTTAGAAGTCTTGAGTTTCAAGTTTGAATGAAAACTGTGAGGAATAGTCACAATTTCTGCATTTCTGAGCTAATACTGATTTTTCCATGTCTTTAGGGAAGCAGCACTAAAATAGTTGAGAAACATAAAAGATAGAAATGACCTACCGGGCCTCTGGAATTATGCAAATGGCACAGTGGCTCCTATGAGGAGGTTGTAAGTCTGGAAAGTAGATGAAAATTCAGGAAGGACATGATGTGGATTAGTGTGCGAGTGGAGAAAAAGGCTCCAATTTAACACTCATTTAAAACTTACCTATTGACAATTTAAGACAGCACTAATTCGGCAGTGAGAGTATCTTAACAGATGACAAAACAAAAGAGTTTATGAAGCATTTAGCTCCCTAGCTAAAGCTGCCGGAGTTGACAAGCTCAATTTTAGTATTTGATTTAAAAATCCTGGGTACTGCAGTAGCAAGTTAAGATGCAAATTAATTTTGTTAGGAAACAGAAGAGATGTACATTTTAATTGAATTTCCTGTGAATAAAACATTTGCTATTTCAGAGCCTAAACTGCATTCTCAATGATTTGAGAGGAAGTCTTAACATTTTTATTTTATTTTATTTTTTTTCTTCAGCAGTGTATGCTCCAAATCGCTACCACCACTGAAAAGATTGTCACAAGCACTCGCAGGGCCTGAGCTTTATTGGAGAAGTCGGGAAATTACAAATAGACCAAGCGAAAGGCATCGTTTGATCTGAAATCAGAAGTGAATGCGTGGACGAAAGGACCGTCCTCAAGGACAACCCGCATAACTCTCGCTGGCACTCTCTGGCAATGAGGTTAAGACCAATGTGCGCCAGAAAGGAGGTGCCATACATCCTGTGTTTAGTTCAGTCTCAAGACTGTGAGAAAGCAGCAAGGATGCCAGGACCAGTCCTGGTGGCCTCAGCATTGGCTCTGGGGGAAGAGATGATTCATGTTACCTGAAGTGACAGTGGTTTAAGCAGGGCCTGAAACCCAGAAGAGCATTCGATTTGCATGGAGAGCAGAGTCCACTATGGAGGTCGCATTGCTGCAGTGAGGTTAAGAATTTGCCCACAGCCTGCATTCCTGAGAAAAAATCAGGAGTTGAACCAGTTCGCAGTAAAGACCGACTGATCCCTACATTTGGCACTCCAACAGGGACCCCGGTATGAGAACACCACTGACAGGATTGGAATAAAGTACACCATTCATATAAACCTACTGACTTCACAAGAGACCACCATTCTTAGAAGTGGCAGAAACAGGAAGGAAAGAAAGAAAAGGGAACAATGGTTAACAGCATGCTCTCTCTCCTTAGTAAAGGAGGCAGGATCAGGAGTCTGATGTTTAAAGAGAAAAAAATATAGTGAAACCCCAGTATGCCAGAAGCTACACGGACCAGCTATTGATGAAGGAACTGGAAGATGAGAACACAGAAAGTCACTGCAGCAGTCAACACCCAGAGGCCTATAAGCCTGGTCTTGTTTGTGTCTTTTACCACGCTAAAATTCTTTTTCAGGGACAAAACTGTGATAACAAGTAAAAACAGCTCTACACTTAACCAGAAAGGTACAAATTTCATTACAATTAATAAGCACAGAAATTTTGTAACTATAACTTTAATACAACTACAAATACATTAACTTATGTAAAAGAAGATAATTTCATACCTACAATTCTTACTGATTAAAGTTACTTGCTGAAAGAGTCATAATTCGAGATATTCAACTTTTGCAGAAGATAATCAAATTTTCTAAGCTCAAAGTTCTGTGCTAATGACCTGTCACTGTGAATGTTTTTTTTTTTTTTTTTTTAATTCTGGTGTTACTTGTGAATGCTGCAGTAAGGCTTTTACAGAAAAATGTCTTGCAATATTTAGAACATTGAGATTTTAAGAAAAACAAGCATTTGCTAGTAAAAAAAAAAAAAAAGACTGTGAGAAAAAGTTTTTGGTTTTTGTAAGGTACTCAGTCCAAGGCATCTTTTAAAGAAAAAGTAGCAGCCATACTGGATTAAGACAGCAATGAAAAAGTTTTAAAACCGTTCTCACCAACTCTATTTATGGCCCCACGTTCGCATTCCAGCTGCCTGAGAGGCCCTGTGGCTCGCACGCGGCCAGGCCTCACGTGATGTTTGTTGCTTTTCCCCTAACTCGATAAACAGGAAGAACTATAAGGGTTTGCAGATAAAGAGTAGTAGAGGAAAGTGGTGTCTGGATTTTAATTTCAGAGGAGAAAATTTATCATGCTTCTCACTTGATGGCAGTGATGGGATTATCAGGCACAGGTGCCCAGGTGACATGAAGAGAGAAGTGACAAGGTCAGATGGGACAAGGAGTGGCCCTGGTGCCTGTGCAAAGCCTTCTGCTGACTTGGTCACTACAGCAGCGGTTGGGACACATGAGATTGCCAGATATCAAAGCGGTATCAAGGAGTGCCTGGAGGACCCTCCAAATAGCTCAGTGGATTAAAGCACCCGCCTGCAAGCAGGCGCAGGGGCCAGGAGTTGGATCTCCAGCCTGCCTTGCCTGCCCCACCCCCAGGGCACACGGAGACAGGGATTGAGACTGGGTGTGGTGGCGCTAGCCTGTAATCCCAGCTCTTGGGAGGCTGTAAATAGGTGGATCACTACAAGTCCGATCTAGCAGTGAGAGCCTGAACACCCTGTAGACCCTTCCCTAAAATACAAAGAAAAAAAGAAAAAAGGAAGGGCTGGATACACAGAAGCCAGAGAAAGATTTAGATTTTGGGGACCAGTGAGATAGCTCAGTGGTCTAGAGTGCCTGCTTAAGCAAGCTTAGGCAACTCCAGGGACTACAATTCCATCCCCAGCACCACATGCTGCATCAGCCCCACCCCCAGGGCAGACTGAGCCGCCATAACAAATAAGTAAAGTTTAAAATTTTAGATTTTTTTTTAATATATATTATGGCTGGCTCAGCCTGCCCTGGGGGTGGGGCTGGTGCAGCGTGTGGTGCTGGGGATCAAACCACAGTCCCTGCGGTTGTCTAAGTTTGTCTAAGCAAGCACTTTAGACTGCTGAGCCATCTCACTAGCCCAAGATTCAAGTTTAAATTCATATGCAACACCACCTACAAAAACACCTCTCTTGGTCTTGCTTCACCTTATTATATAGTGTTCTATAATTTTTACCCTATTTATAATCAAAAAAGGGAGGTGGGACAGAGAAAGAAAACAGACAGTTGACTACACTAAGTATACAAAGGGAAGGAAAATTTTGAAATGATACATGACAGAGAAAATTTTACATTTTCGTGTGTTTTAGATAACTGGAATTCCTCTAATACAACTCTGCTGACGTCAGGGGCTTTCTTGTTCTGTCATAATCCAAGACAGAAAATACATGGAGAAAAACTTTTCACTCTTACCCCTGTAATCAACGTGTAGTTCAGAATACATTCACATTTCAGAAATGCTTGGGCCACAGATATAATTCAGCTGCCCAGTGTCTGCCTGGCAGGCACAAGGTCCTGAGTTTAATTCCAGTACCAAAATAAGTAAATAAATAAATTCTTACAATGAAGTTTATTATATTTGACTATGTGTGCATAGTATATATGTATGTATTTGCATAAATATAACTTATGTATATAAATAACATCTATATATGGAGTGTGATTACATAAATTTTATAATTTACTCCTGTGTTGAAAATGTGAAGTTGATGTTTGTATAATTTATTCAAATTGGTTTCATGTATAATACATTACAGTAAAAAGAAAGTCCATTGCATTTCTCTACTGGCACTGTCCTTATTAATGATCCAGACAAAAATTATATTCCTTCAATTTTGTCTGCAGCTATTCTTTAGAAATGTAAGCCATTACTCTGTGGAATTTGTACATATTTAAATATTTATGACTGGTTCATTAATATTTATGCTTTAATAATTCTGTAGATTAAAAGTAAATGAAAACCACAAGCATATTGGATTTGAACAATTAAGTAAATGAAAAGCCAGTGGTAGGTCCCATATTTCTTACTGCTGTATGGTGAAGTTACAGATATGTACAGAGAAGAGACTAGAAAGAGCCACATGGAGATAGATTACAGTTGCCCAGAACTTAGTCCTTAATATTATTCTGTAGCAAAAGGAATCAAAGTTTATTAGGTCCTTAATGGTTGGTTATAATGCTAGGGCAGGTCATATTCAAAATAACCTTAAATTATCTGAGTATCAAAGAGTAATACGTTCTGGAACTGGAGAAGGGGAGCCAAAAGAACCTTGCAGCATGTTAGTGAGAATAGACTATGGTGAAAGATCACAGAATCCCACTGAAAGTACTCCAAAGAGCCCAAAGATGAAGCAATTTGAACTACAAAAGAAGCCAATAATAACGGGTTAAAATAAAGGTATAAAATATTTACTAATGAATCAATTCTGATATAAATAAGTGGTCAAGCAAATAAATAGAGGAATCAAATTTTCCATACAGAAGAACTCCAACTGACCTATGTGGACATTATGCTGTCAGGGACATTGATCATAATTAACCATGTCTGTACTGTGTGTGGTGATTGTCACAGTTGGTGCTGTGTCTCCCACTCACTGCCAATCCATAACCTCCCAGTACCTCAGAATGTGACCTTCTGTAGAAATGCAGCCATTCCACACACTAGTTAAGAGAAGTTCATACTCTAGTGCAGAAGGACTCATTCATTTGTAAAACAAGGAAATTTAGACATAGACCTTAACACAACAAGAGCGGCACAGAACTTGAGACAGAACTGAAGATGATATGACTGCTGACCGAAGAAGAATTTGATAGGGCAGCTGGCAAAGCAGCAGAAGCTAGGATGAAATCCCAGAACTGCTTCTCCTCCTTCAGGAGAGATCCGCCCTGCAGATGCCTGGATCTTGGACTTGAAGGTTCAGGTTGGGATGCAGTTTGGAGTTAGGATGCTTGCCAAAGGTGGATGAGTTACAGTTGGTTCTCAGTGATTTGGGGAAAGACTGGAACCTGCAGCAGGTGAGATCCTGAGGAAAACGTTAGGTCACTGGAAGTACCCTTGCAGAAAATGCTGGGACTCCCACCCACTTCCTGTATCTCTCATTTCTCACCAGACAGAAGATGAAGGGCTTGGTTCTATCAGAGACTCCCACCTCACTGGTACCCCTGAAGTAATGAGGTAAAACATCCTGGCATGAAAGTTCAGCATCTCTGAAACAAATTGAACCTTTCCTTTTAATAAGTTTATTATCTTAAGTATTATAGCATGTACCCTCGACACAATGTGATGATTCAGTGACCCTTTATCTGTAGCCTTCCTCAAAACTACCCATAAGCCCAGGGTAACTAGGAGATGCAATTCAGACAAATCTCAATTGAGGTACATTTTATACACTACTTGAATTTTCCTTCTAAAAACTGTAAAAGTCTAAAATGAAGCAAAGTTTGAGGGCGAGCCAGAAGAATAAAGGAAACACAACTATCATATCCTGGATTGAATCTATAAACTAAAAATGGACTCTGGTCAAAACCCAGGAAAATCTGTTTAAAATATAAACTACGGAGTAGTTCATAATACGGGGTTACCTGGATTCACGAACTTAATTTGAAGATGACCACGTTCCTGGTCCTGGTGGGAAGATGACCGTGGTGGACTTTGTCACCTGTATAGAGCTCACAAAGTCACAATTTTGCCAAATGCTTCTGATTACAAATCAATTATTCATGAACAGAAGCATTTGTGAATGGAAGTATTCCTATAATATGTTAATAATGGTTAACAACTTTTTTTTTCTTTCGGAGTTTTATTTTTTATTTCTCAGTGCCTGTGGTGGATAATGATTCCAACTGTTGTAGACCTTGGCCTCCGAGTGCAATACATCTTTGTCACCCTTTCCCCATGATGTCCCCCCATCCCTCCCTCTCTCAGGCACCTTCCCATTTGAAAAGGATCTCTCTCCCTAATTTCAATTATCTGTCATTTATTTTGTTCTTTGTCTGTATTTAGAATTTCTTACATGGAAGAATTCATGGCATATTTAAGCTTAGTTAATTTATTTTAAAAAGATGTTTCATATTAATGTAAAATGTTATCTTCTCAACTTTGGTATAAATCTAAAATTGTTTTAGAATGACATCACTAAAATGAAAAAAAACTTGAATCAGCTGCATGCTGAGCAAAGTATCTGAAATGCATATGACAAAGTACCTGAAGTGCTTTACATGAAATGCAATTTTCAATAATTTTCACATCCTCATAAAAATTGATATGCACATTAAATATAAAATAGTGTGATCATAAATTACTTATATAAACCACGCTCTTCAGTGGTGCAGAATGCATGTTTGAAATGATCTCCAACTCTTTTGAATCTTTTTAAAGTATGACTTATAAATATTTGTTCTAATCAGCTTACTAGAATTATAACAATCTATGACATAGTGTCCTTAGACAGGTACATAAACAGCTGTGGTTCATTAATTTCTGCTTAACAATTTTTTGTGTTTCGCAACAATGAATCAAAAAACCTTAAAAGAGTCAGAGATTTATCAGTAGATTTTATCTCCTGTATTACGTACAAATCGATCTTGTCCGGGAATCTGGCGCAGAGTCGGTCCCTCCCCTCTCACCTTGCTAATGTGATGTGTCCTTAAACCAATACAAGAGAGGTAGCCTATTTGGAAAAACCTCTTCCGAGGCACTATAGTACCAAGTCATGTACAATCTATGGTCTTTTCCTGTATGAAAATGCTTCTCAAGAGATCATACTTATTTTAAGTAATAATTCTATAAATTGTGAGAGTAACTAATTGCCATCTTATTTTTTGTTTTGTGAATGACTAGTGTTCATGTTTGCCAGTGAACAAGCCAAAATTCAATCCATATAGGAATGTCAGTCTGAGAGTTTTGGAATAAAGAATATATTCCTGGAAGTATTACTGGGCAATGGAAGAATACAAGAGGGATTGGACAGAGAGTGAGTCACCAAACAACTCCTAAAAGAGCACGTATCAGTTGTGGAACTACAAAGGCAGAATTCATGGAGGAGCCTGTGAGGATTCAGTGCCTCTAAAGTAGCTATGGTGACCAGGTTTGGTGGCACATGCCTGTAATCCCAGCACTTGGGAGGCTGAGGCAGGAGGATCAGTGCGAGTTCAAGACCAGCCTGGGCTGCCAAAGTGAGTTCAAGGGCTGAACTGCATAGTGAGATTCTGTTTCAAAAAGACAATAAATAAATAAATAAATAAATAAATAAATAAATAAAGTAGTTGCAGTCACCAAGATTCAGGAGTTAGGCAAATAATGGCACAGAGCAAGCACCTCTGTGAACCTCTGTCACCCACACATGGTTAGTATATGGCTTTCAAAGAATAATGGACATGACTTTGCTACTGTCTTCCCAGCTCCCACAGGGACTTTTGATCAACAAATTGTCAACTGTACAAGGAAATGTAGCTCACAGTACAGTCACTGTCATGTATAAAGCCTTTCCTCATAAAACTAAAGTGTACATATGAAAACTGTCTATGCCTGTAATCTTGGTCTACATGTGTTCAAGACCTTGACAAAACATTACTTTGCCCACTTGAGCACCTAAACAATCCCTTGTTGGACAATTTAGTTGACCTAAAAAATGATATTTCGGTAAAATCCACATAAGTTGGAGTTGCACAGACATGCTGATTGATACATGCACTCTTCAGAAACGTGATAATTATGATAAGAGACACCGATGTGCGTGTGTCTGGATGGAATGAATACACCCAAGATACCTGGAGAGCAAATCTACAATGGAATGGAAACACCTAGAGGTACGGCTGTGGAAGTCGGGAGCCTGGAGCAAATGGTAAAGGACCAGGGAACTGACGCACAAAGATGAGAACACTTGGAGATGCAAAATAGTCCTTAACAGATATCAGGCTGCTGTACCTCAGAGTAGACAAATTTGGTTCTAAGACTCAGCTCCCTGGCTTACCCCAGGGTCAGTGAGGCAGTCCTCCCAAGTTTCATGTTTCCCATTCCATATTACATAGTATTTTCCAAATCAAAGCTACTTGAAAATTTGGTTGAGGAACAACAATAATAAAGATCTCCAAAAACAGCACACAGTGTCTAGGACCTGGCAAGTACTAGCAAACACTAGTTATATAAGGGTGGAGATGGTTGTCTGTTTGGTTATTGCTCAATTCCCTGCTGCTAGCACTACAGGTTACCTGTATCAATCTCTTTTCTGTAGCAGACACGAAGCACCTGATATGCACAAGTTAAGGGAGAAGAAATTTATTTTGGCTCTGAGTTTTGGAGGGGTCAGTTTACATTGTCCGGTTCCAAAATAGAAGTGAGAAGTAGAAAGGTCTAGAAAAAGACTCCTTCTCAGCCTATGGCAGCAGCAAACAAGGAGTGAGGGAGGAGAAGCTGTGGACCCAAATGCATCTTCTAGTCACACCCCTGCATCCTCCTCTTCTGACCAGGCCCCACCTCAGCACATTCACCCACCAACTCCCGAGTAGATTAATATAGTCCACTGGGGAGCATAGCATCCTCTTGACCAGTAGTCAACCTCGAAATAGCTACCTCTGAAAACATGAGATAGTAGGGAAAGTTCTTGACTCAAATCTTAACAGTAGGCCCTTTTGAGAAATGATTAATCGATGGCAACTTCTTTTACTGCTACTGCTCTAATTATATTGTCCCAGTACACCAGAAATCTGAGTCTTCTGAATTTATCCATGAGAATGAGTAAGATCCTCTTGCCTCAAAGAGGTTTTCTTTCATTCTCTCTCTCTCTCTCTCTCTCTCTCTCTCTCTCTCTCTCTCTCTCTCTCTCTCTCTGTGTGTGTGTGTGTGTGTGTGTGTGTGTGTGTAAAACTCTTCGTGTGAATGTTCTCTGAACGGTTTGTATTGATCACTTTGGGTTTTTCACTTCTGGCCTTGGGCATTGTAGTATATCTCTACTGAACAACACGCTGTTATTCTCCAGAAGTCCACCTAACATTTAAGGCCATATGTTACACTCTTTTGCTTCTTCTTCCTTGATGGCAGCAGTAGCAAACATCAGTGTTGTTTCATGTCACCTTTGCAGTATTTTGCATATGAAACAAGGAGAAGAGTATATCAGGTTAAAGACTAAGACCATTTCCAAATTCTAGGGTGAATGCCATTGTCTTCTCTTTGTTCTTACAGGAGTTCTTTTGCCATGCAGACACAGGCGTTAGAGAAAGGAAAATGCACATGCTTCAGACCACGCTGTTATGGTTCTCACCTCATTCTTGCAGCACAAAAAAGGCTCTAGTTACTTTGAGGTGATTTAGTGTTGGCAGAGATTATGACGTTGTTTAAACATGCTGCTTCTCTCTCTGAGAAGCAGTGAGAATGAACAGAACTGAAAGAATAAATTCACCCTGAAGAAAGAGAATCAAACTCCCATAATAAGAAAACAAGCCAGTATTGAAAAAAAATCACATCAAACATGCAGACAATCTGAATCAATGAGAACAGCCAACATGTTAAAAGAAAAAGTTATTAAACAACTAATGTAAATGTTCCCCTCTCTGCATTATAATTTCCTTTCCTTTAAAAAGACAAATCTGTAAGCCAATTTCCTGGGCATAAATCTCGGTTTCACTTATCAGTTGCATGTTCTTGGAAAACATATCCATTTTCAATGCTTCAGAATCTTATCTATAAAAAAGGAATAATAAGCCTGCAACATTGCATTGGTGGGGCAATTAGGTGTCTAGATGGATGAATAGATAGATGAAAGACAGATAAGACACATATAGATATGAGATACGGATATACCTTTAATACTTGGTATACAGAAATAAACATGTCTCTATGTACAGATATCTATATAGAGTAGAAATAATATTAGAACAGTCCCTTAGGCACAGCAAGTACTAAATAGATTATTTCTACCGTCTTATTAAGCTGAAAAGTTGATACATTTATATAAGAGTACATCACAGTAGCTGCGTTTAGGGACCTGTGCCTGTGCTATGGGATAAAGTGTGTTTGGCTATGAGACAGCTGGAGGAGACTTGCAAGGGAGAAAGAGATGTGGCAAGGAAAACAGGACTCATTTTTAGGACACAGGAGAAGTAAGATCCAAAATTCAAAGGAAAGAATTAGATTTCCTGGGGGCTAAGGAGACAGCTCAGTGGAATAAGTGCTTGCCTAGTAAGTGCAAAGTCCTGAGTTCAATCCTTGGTACCACACACACAAAAAATAGTATATAAGATCCAGTCAAATAGCTCAGAAGATTAAAGCAAGCCAGGGGTTCGATCTCTGGGCCTGTACCATGCCAGCCCCACACCCAGGGTGCATTGAGATGGCAACTGAGACTGGGTATGGTGGTACATGCCTGTAATCCCAGCTCTCGGGAGGCTGTAAACAGGTGGATCACTATGAGTCCAATCTGGTGGTGCATCCCTGAACACCTTGTAGACCCTTCCCTAAAGTACACACACACACACAAAGAAAAGAAAGAAAGAAAAAAGAACTAGATTTCCTGCTATAATTATCCAGTGTGGGGGTTCAAATTATGGTTGCATGTATCCTAAAAGTAATAAATGTTCTTTAAACCTAGACAATTTTGTGATACTAAGGTTACAGTTTTATTTTAATATGAAGAGTTTCTATGAGAACCGGTTTGTGTGTGTGAGACCTTACTCAGTCTTGGAGCTATAGCTAAAATTTGCATTCTTTTCAGGAAAAAGAAATGAGCAAGAAAGGAAATAAATGCAAGATAATTACAAAATATTAATAGATAAATTTCTGAGCCTATACTAGGAAAAGATGTTCTGAGAAAGCACTTAGGACAAAAACTAAAAGATGAAAAACAGGAAGACAATAAAACATCAAAAAATACATTACTAATCAGAGGTTACAGCAACTTGAAAAGGTTTGAAGGAAGAGAGAGAAGCAAGAGAGAGGAGGAGAGGGGAGGGGAGAAAAAGAGTAGGAGGGGGAAGAAGAAGGAGGAGGAAGAAGATGGAGGAAGACAGGTGGAGGATGAG
>PVJA010004245.1:25244-86950 GCA_004027025.1 Myocastor coypus | reverse complement strand
AACTCACACCAATCCTCCTGCCTCAGCCTCCTGAGTGCTGGGATTACAGGCGTGCGCCACCACGCCCGGCTTATATTTTAATAAATTCGGTGACCATCCCAGGCCTGTTCCTGTCCCCTGGCCCATTAACACGCCCCACCCGGGTGTGCTGCCTCCCTAATCCTGTGCCCGTGTGTTCACCTGTCTCCTTCCCTGCCAGCTGCAGAGGGCGCATTTCAAACCGCCTTCGCTCTGCAGCACCGCGTGGGTGGGAAGGAGGACTGCATCGCAGAGCGGGGGCTCCAGAGCCATCAGGCGGCCCACACGCCGGTCGCGGTTCACTCCGTTCCTATGACCTCAAGAAAATTGCTTATTATTTTCAAGGCTCCGGTTTCCTAAGCTTTTCAAAGTCTGGACCAACTGGAGCCTTGCCTGCTTGCCGGTTCCTGCATATCCCCTTGGTCTGCAGGAGAGAGGAGGGGTGGGAGGAAGGTGTTAACTGGCCAGCTGAGCATCTGCTGCCTCCCCTTTCCTGCAGCCTTTGGCACTGCTGCTTTCAGGTGACTTAAGACCTAAGTGACATCATCTCATTTTATTACAGGTCGCTAAGTTAGGTACAAATTAATATACAGTCAGACAGCGACTAGGCTGCAGAGGAACTTGGAAAATGCAGATGTCAGCATTATGGCTGGAAGTACATCTGAGGCAGGCCACACTCTAAGATAAGGTCACAGTGGCCAGTGTCCTGCACCTCCCTAAGGGATAAGCAGAATTTCGGACCACACTCTAAGTTGCAAGGCGCTGACAGAGCTGCCTCCACAGTGAGTGGGTGCTAACCAGCTTTCTGGTGACTCCGATAGCTTCCCAAGGGTCATCGGTAGCATCAAGAAAGGAGGCCAAGCTCAGAAGTGAGGAGGTGTCTGTCACCTGCACTCCAGCAAAGACAAAATGGAAATAAAAAGCCAGGCGTCTCAACTTCCAAACGTCCACCTGACAGGGTGGGCGGTCTGTGGAGCAAGGGACAGGCTTTCCCTGGAGATCTGGCAGCTGGGACACAGTGTGCGCCTGTGTAGTGGCCTCTGCCTCAGAGTGGGGAGCGGAGAAATTCAGCTCCCCCAGGCAGATGCCCGAGGAGAAGAGATGCTGCTCTGTGCACGTGGAGCGCAGGCGAGCCTCCTGCAGGTGCTGCACTAAATAGTTGAAAGCGAAGAACAGGAAGAGGTGGAACAGGGCAGTGTCGGCTCAGGACAGCCTGAAACATCCTCAGCGGTTTGGGACGAGATTAAGAAGGGCTTCCAAGGAAATGCAGGGGACACGTGTGATCTGGGACCTCCGGGTAGGAGACCCCGAGGAGCACGAGGAGCTCGCAGCCCCCCACTGGCACAGCAGTGCCTCTTACCAGGCACCTGGTTCATGGGGTGCAGAGAAGACGCCGCCGTGGCAAAGCACAGCCCACAGCCTGGCACTCGGCAGGGAGAGCGCGGGCCGGGATGCACGTGGGTAGGCCGGGCTGATGCAGACAAGGAAACCGGCGTCTTGCTGTGGATCCCGGTCGTGAGCACAGCTTGCTGGAGGCCCAGAGAGAGCAGGCTGCGGGGATCAAAGGTGAAGGTATTATTTTACTCTTAGGACAGTGAGACAAATAGATACCTAAAGGAAATGGAGGCAGTGCTGAAAAACTGCACGCTGCGATGGCTGATGTCATAGATAAGAGAATCTATGACATAAACGGCAGCAGAGCTCCCACTGGAGGCTTTCACAGGTAAACAGAAACGACTGGACTCCACACCCGTAGGTAAGGCACATCAGACTCGTATGGGCAAGCGTCGTACTGTCTCCCTAGTGTGAGACTCTGGAAGAGTAAGATATGAACGGATGTCACTTGTGGAAATAATGGCACGAAAGACTTCCAATTGTTTTTTCTTTCCAACATGATTTTAATGATTGCCAAACCTGTAAGTTTTCATAGCAGACTGTTACCTCTGAGTGTGTCTCTATAAACTGTTTCTCGGATCTTTAGATTTCTCTGTAATGTTCTGAGTATTTAGATCTTGTAGATTGTGTAGTGAGGCTCATTTCTACTTTATATTTTAATAGTCTTGCAACCCGTGTGTTTAATTTTTGTTATAAGCAGGAGTGTATTTGTTTTGTTATAAACACTTTTTTGAAAAATCAATGTGTGTAAAATATGAACACCCACTAATAAGCGATTTGGAAAACAAAGTTAATTTACTATTGAGTCTCATTTATTAGTACTAACAGGTACATTAGTAATATTATAGATTTGCCACGTGGCAACGATATTAGAGCTATTATTTAAAGGGCTTGAGGCCTAGGACCCTCCGCTCCAAGGCAATGTAACTGACATTAAAACAGACATACCAAAGTATGCTACTATTGCTACTGGTTCATTTTAGTAGGGCTTATTCCTGGGACCTGTAGGAGTCATAAAAGACCAAAGCAGACGTCAACTCAGTCTTGAGCAGCACACAGACATTGCAGACTAATTCTGGGTTCCTACAAGTGAGAAAAAAAGAGTCCCTGCTTGGTGAACAGCCTGGCACCTGGGATCCCCGCCCTCGAAACTCCACACACAAGACCCTGGTCAAGTTCCCCTCCCAGCGCCCTCCTTGATGCACTCCACAGGCCTCTCAGAGCCCCTCAGCGGCAGCCAAAGCACCTACTGTGTGGCACCGAAGGGAAGGAACACCGGGATCTTTCACTGGGGCCAAGGTTGGAGATCTACCCTGACCAGCTGATCTGGAAATGGCTGGGAACTCATGCCCATGTGTTAGAAGAGATCATTTTGACTACATGTGGTGTCCCAGTCTCGGCGCACCCCAGGGGCAGGGCCAGGATGGCATGGCACAGCACACTGGGGATTGAAGCCTGCCTCTGTTCGCTGCCTAATCTTATCCTAAACATCTAGGTGATCCTGTTTTATAGATGCCCTACAGGAAGGGACAAAAATGCGTGCATGCCCGGGGAGTGTTTGCTACCAGTCACAGGCAGAGCTTCGTACCGCGTCTCGTGATTGGATGTTCTGAAATTTGATGCGGAATCATTTTTTGGATGACTCTTGTCTGGAAAGACAGAGTAAAGCTGCTTGAAAATATTGCGGACTTCATTTTTAGTGTAAGGAGCTCAGACAATTCCATAGCAACATTTTTTTAAATGACATCTTACAAAAGAACCAAGAAGTAGATCTTTATGTTTTCAACAGGAGACATGAAGTTGGCCAGTAGGTCCACAACACTAACCACGAGGGATCCTGAGATCTAGACAGCCGGGAGAAGACAGCTCGCTCCTGTGGGAACGGCTAGCACAAAAGAGAGAAAAGGAAACGCTTGCACTGTCAAGTAGAGAGGAACGCTGGCATGCATCTCACTGCAGGGACGCGCGGCTCGTACAGCTCTGATGGAGAGAACACAGAGGCTCCTTAAAAGCTGGGACGGAGAGCTCCGACATGACTCCAGTATTCTGCTTCTCTGCACCCGGAGGAGATCGGTGCACGTTGGGGTGATCCAGAATACCCCATATTCACTGCACCATTGCTCAGGTTAGGGAGGGCATGGAGTCCCCCGAGGGCCAAGCGGTCGCTCAGTGGATCAGGTAGAGGAATATTCATGCACACGGGGACACTGCAACTCTCAACCTTCCTTTTGTTTCTCTTTTCTTTTTAATTACCTACCTGATGGAGTTGAGACTCACAGTGATCCTCCGATCTCAGCCTCCCCAGCACTGGGGTTGCAGGCGTGGACCACCAGGCCCAGTGTTGGTGGTCCCCATGGCATGCCTGGAGTTCCAGGCCTGGCACAGCATGTGGTACCAGAAATCGAACTCGGGCCCTTGTGCTTGCCAGACAGGCACTGTCTCTGAGCTGTCTCCCAAGGCCACGCTCAACCTTTAAAAGGAGGAAATTCTGTCACTTGTGAGCATCCAGATGAACCTAGCGCTCATTATGTTGAGGTAAGTAAGCCAGACACAGAAAGACAGACGAACACTGCCTGACATTGTCCATGGGTGAACTCTAAACTTGGCACCACAAGAAGCAGAAAGGAGACCGCTGCTTCCCAGAAGCTGCGAGGGGAAGGCTGGGAGAAGGCGGCTGGATCTGTGAGGCGTCTTCTCACAGAATAAGAGAGTTTCGTGTATGTCGTGGTGCCATGGTTGACAGCAATGTATTGCTGTTTTGAATATTGGCAAGGAGGCAAGTTCTACTCTTAGCTACCAACAAAATGCATGTGAGACAAACAAGTATTTACTTTGCCTTGTGGAGTCCTTCCACAATGGATGCCTATTCAGAATGTCGTGCTGTGCGTCACAAGTGTGTACAGTATTTCATTGTCAATTAAAAACGGAACTTGGGTTTTGCAGCCAGTAATGTGTGTTCAGATCCCAGCTCTGCCCCGCATAGCTGCATCCTTTGGTCCACGAGGCCTGGCTGGACTGACTGCTGCTGGCTCATCTCATAAAAGTACAAGGACACTTGACCTTGCCAGGTGACTGTGAGTATTAGATAGATAACATCCTATCTCTCCGTATCAGTGGGGGCTGGTTCTAGGAAGCCTTATGAAAATCCACAGCCAGGGCTCCTCATTTTTCCTGGATAATGTGGCTCCGTGTTCGCATATAACTTACACCTGCCCATCTACTTTAAATCATAGCTAGATGCTTACAGAGCCTAATAAAATGCAAATGCCATGTAAACAGCAGTAAGCAGCCTATTGTTTGAGGAACAATGACAGGAAAAAATGTACACATATTCAGGAGTGATATAGTCTTAAAATACCTTCATTCTGTGCTTGGCTGAAGTATAAAAGTGGAGCCATAAATGAAGAGGATGAGCTGTTGTATCAGTCCCTGGTAATCACAACCAGCATAGAGCAGGAGTTCTCCACAGGGGAGCAATTGTTACCTCTACGCCTGTGTGCCGGTGTTACTTGAAATAGAAAACAACGAGCACTATTAGGCCCATGCTCTTTGTGTATCAAGCACAGTTTTGCAAAACTGTAATTAATATTAAATTTTGGAACTTGGTGAAAATCAGACAACAAAGGTTGTGCACGTGAGTTGCCTGAGTTCCGGTAGCTCTTCGCACTTATTTTGTATGCATGAAGATATATTCTTTAGTTTGGTGGCTCTATTTATTTATTTATTTATTTATTTATTTATTTAGTTATTCAGTTATTTATTTTGGTGGTTCTGGGGATTGAACTCAGGACTGTGCACTTGCCAGACAAGCACTTACTGTACTGAGCTATCTCCCCACCCCTTGTGGCTTCTCTTCCTTTGTAGGTTGCTGTTCCTCAGGTCAAAAGCTGGGGCATGAAAAAGGAAGACGGTATGCGAAGCACGTGGCTAGGTTCCCTTTGGCAGGGCACACAGATTAAGCTCTGGATCAGCGGTTCTCAACCTGTGGGTCGCTACCCCGGCAGGGGTCGAACGACGAAAACGCAGGGGTCCCCTAAAGCCATGAGAAGATGTCATTTATTTGGTATTACAGTTTTGAAGTAGCCACCAAAATTATTTTTTTTGGTTTGGGGTCACCCCAACATGAGGAACTGAACCGTGGGGTCACGGCATTAGAAAGGTTGAGAACCACTGCTCTGGATTCTTTTCTGAGTAGAAGATGATGTAATGGATGCTGTTTCTTACGGGGTGCTCAGATGAAAGATAACTTCCCCCAGAATCCCTTGTTGCCACTGTTGCCCTGGCGAACCTATGGCACATGTGCCGCCGGGAGCGGTTGGTATCATTGAAAGCTCCGGAAGGTGGGCCAACCCTGCCCTGGAGTATGATATGCGTACTTCAACAGGAAAACCACGAATTTCTAAAGATAACTTTTCGAGCTAGCTGCAGAGCGACACGCGTGCCCATGAGGGGAAAGGGCAGCGGGCCCATCACACCCAGCCTCACCTCATGACCTTCCTCTCTTCCTCAGGGCACTGGAAGCCTGGCCTGGGCTCTCCATGCCCTCTGGGGAGCCAGGCAGCCCTCCGGGTTCAAGCCAGCGGGGGACTTGTGGGCAGTACTTTCTCCGCTCCCGCTGTCTTTTGCTGTTCTTCCCAACTCCCCGCAACGTGCTTCCTGGCCAGTGTGGCACACACAGGTCTCTGCTCTGTCCTAAGGTCCCATCTGCCCCTTGGGAGCCTTTGTCTCATAATGCCACTAGCCCCATGGCCAGCTCCCCACGGCTTCTGTTCAGGCTGTGCCCCGGCTCACCTCTTGAAAGGCCCCCCTCTCTTCTCACAGCGCGGGGCAGGTGACAGCCTCTCTTTGTCCTCCCTAGCTGCTCCAGAGCACAGGAGGAAAGGGCCTTAGCAGGGCCAGCAGTGCTGCGTGGCCACGAGGACTCAGGGAGGCCCGCCGGCACCTGGCTGCTTCGGCGTCCTCAGCAGGACCACTGGTGGGGGTGGCAAAAGTGAGAAATAAGCAGGAAATAAGCAAGGGTGCTCCAGACAGCCCTGAGGGCTGCCGCGCGGCCAAGCACCCCAGGGTGGCAAGCAGAAGCCCATCTGGCTTGGGGAAGACAGCCACCGCGAAAGTGCTCCAGGACTGCCACAGAGCAGGGGCTCTGCCAGGCCTCATACCATCGGTGACGCTCGTGGCCACAAGTAGCAGGAAAGGCTGATCTACAGTTGTCTTCATAAAATGGAAATGATTTTGCTTGAAATGACAAGAAACACCCTAGGCACTCTCTTTCCTGTCTGCTGTGACCCCAAGGCCTCCAAAGCTGCAGGTCTGTCCTCCTCCGGGTCCTCCCCATCAGGTCCGCCTCAGGGTATCACTCAGGCTGCAGCGGCTGCAGGATCCTCTGGAAAGTGAGGCTTCCAGGTGCATCAGGGGAGACTGAGGGTAGTCGCTCCTTGCTGCCAGTGGGCCTTCTCCTGGAGCACCATGAGAAGACTGAATCCTATCGATCCCGGATCCTAAACACATCCTGGGCAGAAGGGAGTGTGTGGCAAACAGATCGCCAGATTATCTGAATAAAATATTGGTCATTTTAGAAGATAATAAATGCAGCGCGCACGCGTGTGTGTGTGTGTGTGTGTGTGTGTGTGTGTGTGTAGATAAATGCTAGAGTTGCAATTTACAATGGCCCTGACAAGAAGACGTTTCAAAGGTGTAAGACCATAGCTCTTATCTATGTATGGTTGGGCCTGATTTTTTTTAGTAAGAGAAAATTAATTATTAACATATTTTAGAACAACATTGCTTATAAAGAGTGGCATTTCTGCTGGCAAGGTGTTGACATCACACTCACAGGGCTGCCGCAGCCAGCGCTGGGCCAGGGCAGCGAGGACGCTCTGGCTCGGGGTGAGTCCTTAGGTTCCTAAGTCCCCTTAGGACCTGGGCTCTTTCTTGCCCTGTCTTTTTCCTCAAGCACTCGCTGAGGAAGCAAGGTGGCTGGAAGCAGCGCGCTGGATGCGCAGCTCTTTGGCTGGCTGCGGGCTTTTCACAAAGCAAATTGCGAGCACAGAAATCTGCGTTTTATAATAGCGCTTACCAACTCAATTGCAAAGTCTATAAAGAGACACAGGATAAATACCCTGGGGGAAAAATAGGAGGCGGAAAGAGGACAACTTTTGTAAATACCATAATAAATAAGTGATTTTGTTGTTGTTTTGCTTTGCCTTCAGAAACAGTTATGAGCTCGGAACTCAAGCATTTTTGAGGCAATGAATCCCCCAGCATGGGGTCCTAATGAGAAAGCCCTCTCTGCCTGGGGCGAAGGATCTGATTTCTGAGGCAGAAGGAAAGCTGGAATGAGGGGATAAGTGCCTACCCCGGTGTGTAAATGGAGAGTAGATGAGGAGGAAAGTGTTTATGTCCTATGAAAGCCTAACAGCCACTGAGGTGAAGGCGGCACTTGGGAAGCGGAGCCTGCCTCTAAGGGCCACTCTGCTCCTCTCCCTGTCTGGCAGCTGCTCAGATCCCAGAGAGTGGAAGAGACAGGTGGGTGCAGCTAGCAGAGAGGAGGTTGGGCCAGCGCCATGCCCTTCCTGAGGCGCTGGGCAACTCAGGCCGTGGAGAAACCCAAACAATGGCGGCAGTGTTTTTCCAAGACTTGACGACAAAAACCCCCCCACAGAGGAGGACCCTCGCTGCCTCCTCCCGTAACCATCCTGCAGGGCAGGAGGCCTGGAGGGCCTGAATGTGGGGGGCCCCTGCCATGTCATGAGCAGTGTCCTGCGCTGCTCCCCAATCCTGGTCTCAGAGCTTCCCAAGGGAAAAGTCCCTCTCTGTCCCGAGTCGGAACTTGGGCCTGGCACAGAGCTATCCGAGGATTCTCCTGTCAGAACCTTCTCCCATTAGCCGTTCAGCCAGAAAACCCCCACTGGTTTTCTACTTCCTCCAGAAAGAGCCTGGTGACCGGATCCCCGCCAGCTCTGCACTGGCTTTTTTCACTCCTGGGCTGCTCTCTGGAACCGCTGCTGCTGCTGCTGCGGTAGGGAATGAGCCCAGCCGTGCCACCAGGGTCTTCTGAGTGCAGGTGAGAAGCCCAAGGCTTCGCGCTGGGGACGCCTTTGCAGACCCTGCCTTGGCCCCTGCCCAGATCTGCAGGCCTAGCGAGCGTCCTTTCTCCGTTGTCCCTCAGGAGCCAGACAGAACTCTGTGAAAGAGCCCCCGTGTGTCATTAATGACGATTACGTCTAAATTCTACAGAGCGCTTCCGGTGGGCTGACCTCCTGCCAAGCGCACTGTGTGGAGGACTTCCTTTGGGGGTGCAAGGAGCACGCAAGGGCAGGAGAGACCCCCGTCTCGCAGGGGAAACGAGCCAAGATCAGGGAGTTCACCTTGTCCAAGTCGTGCTGCAACGAAGCAGTGGAACTGGGTCTGTTTCAATCAAGAGCTCAAAGGAGAGGCTTCCAAACTTTGCTGCACATCCGAGACACCCGGGGCCCCTGCAACCGTGTGCAGTCCTGGCCCCGCCCCTGGCGCACAGCTGCAACTCTGCAGGGCACTCCGAGACAGCAGGCCCAGCTGCCCACTGCATTCCTGACATGCCCCACTGTGTGTCCTAAGACAGTCTGGGTCCCACCTGGGGGCCCTACACCACTGTCACAGTCACTGAGCTCATATGGCCACACAGGAGGCCACTGGGGCACTCCCTGGGGCCAGGACGCCCAACGCTCACTCAGCACTGCTTCTTACTGCCAAGGGTCCTGCCTCGGAGAAGATCATTGAGATTGTTACGTGCTGACCACGTGTTTGTGTGTCACCTGCCTTCTGGTGGACCCACCTGTGCAGGGCACAGGCTGGTGCTGGGCCCGCCAAGGCGTGTGTTTTCCCTTTCCTGAGGCACGTCGTGGCGCTCGGTCCCTGCTGGCTGTTGTCCTCTCTGCCAACACGTGGGGCCCAGAGGTGGACGCGATCTGCAGGCTTACGCCGATCACTCGCAGCTCCTGTCCTCTGCTCCGTCCTGAGGCGCACAGCAAATTCACTTCCTCTGTGCCAAGGTCCCTGTGTCCTTCAAGCACACCGATTCCCTCCGAGGCGTCTTTTCTTAGCCACTTCCAGCCCAGCCTGACTTCCTAATAATAAATGTTCAACGTGAGCTGCTCCCCAGCAGGCGCTGACGAGTTGCACCTGAAATTGATTTAGATGAGTCATGTGATCTCGAAGCACTTCAGAAACATCAGAGCCCAACTCTTTATACGACATCTCAGCAGATAACCCATGTATATATAAGACTTCCAATTAAGGAAATGGAGTTTTGGGTACTTGTGGGGCTACAGCGCATTTCAGTTGCTGCTTTAGCATAAAATGGACCTGCTCCAGATTGATAAACGAAGATGGATAGTTTTCTCGGTCTGCACATTGAACGCGTAGCTCCTAGCAAACCGCATTTGTGCAAATGTTCACAGATGTGAGGAGCTTGGTTAGAACACAACGCTTTTCATTTTCCTCAGGCAGAGCTGACAATGTGGGGCTTTGCCCGGCGGTGCTTTTGGCTCCCTGGGATTTTCCATAACTGTGTCTCCAATAAGGAAATGGCAAAGTCCACCCAGAAAAAGCCCCGGGTCCCAGAGGTGGGTCCTGGCTGCAGGCGGGACAGGCCAAGATGTCCCAACACAGTTAGACATGACCTTCAGCGAGCCTTGTGACCATCAGAAGACCAAGCGGAAGAGCGTCCTCGCTGTGGGTACAGGAAACGTCAAGGTCAAATTTGAGCCGAGTGTTGCTGGGCACCCAGGAGGCAGCAACGACATCATCGAGGGCATAAGCCGGGAATACAAAAGCCACCTCAGTAATTCCCTAGATCGGGGAGGCAACCAGGAGCGAGCCGTTCAGGAGCGGCTCCAACATGGCGCCTCTGCTGGGCAGGAGCAAAGGACCAACCAAAGCACAGGCCTGCAGCCTCCAGCGGCCACAAGGGGGAGGGAGGTGAGGAACAAAGGCGGGAAAGGGGCGCAGCGTGGCCGCTCCTCCTTTGACAGGGCGTACAGCCCCTTGGAGTCAGAGAGGCAGCGGGGATGAATTTTCCTACTCTGGGCTCATTGTAAAGCATAGTAGACACTACTTTTCATTCTACTGCAAGTAGATGCATGTGAAAGGCGGCAGAACATGGCCGCCTGGGTGGGCGCAGCGCAGGCCTCTGCTTTCTGTGTCCAGCCGCAAAGCCCTGGGAGGCTGGGAACCTGTATGTGTGACCTGGAGAGCCAGGAGTGTGCCGCAGGACCCGGAGAGAGGGCTGGTGCCCTCTGGTGACCATCTGTATGCTTTCCCAAACTGCCAGCCGTGCCTGTGTCCTTTCAACAGGCGGCAGGATGAAGAGAGAAACATTAACGACGGAGGGTCCCAGCCCCTGCCATGACTTAGTAACTCGGCTCACCGCTGAGGTTGCAAACCTACTCCTCTCTGACCTAGTTGCTCCTCACAGCTGTGAGGAGCTCTTCCACTCTCTCGCGGGAGGCCGTTGGCCACTGGAGCACTTCCCCGATCTCAGCGTGCACGTCCACGGCTGAAAAACAGGAGGGCCACGCGGTGTTGGAAGCAAGGCTCAAGAAAAAGAAAGCTGCTTTTGTGGACAGGTTTATTGGCCAAGTACAAATAGTGCACTTAAAGTGCGTTGGGATACACGTTCTTAGCACCTCCTGAAGATTTCTTCATGCATTGATACATGTCTTAGTTACTGTTCTCTCGTTGCTGGGACAAATACCCGACACACAAGCTTAGGGGAGGAAAGGTTGATTTAGCTCACAGTTCCTGGGGGTTTCGAGATGCTGTCCCTGCTTTATAGGGTCTGGAGGAAGGGCTGGGGTACCATCACGCCCAGGATAATCTGCTCCAGGCCTCCAGAGACCACCACCTGGAGTAGGGGGGAACCCTAGCGAGCTGTCAGTTTATTGGTTTGTGCCTCTCTTGGCCACACCCCCTCAAGCCCCGCCCTGGTCCATTGGCTCTGCCCCTTGAGCTGTACGCTTGATAGCCCCACGATTTATATGAGCCTTTGCGGGGGCAAGTAGATACAACTCGTAACAGTGGTCATGGCGGGGTGTTGATGTTTTACTGAAAAAAAAAATACATAGGGAAGGGCAGAGAAGAGGTTTCATTCTAGACAGAAAATAATGATCTCTGGGCTGGCAGGATGGCTTAGTGATCTAAAGCGCCTGCTTAGGAAAAGCTCAGATGTCCACAGGGACCGCGGTTCAATCTCCAGCACCACATGCTGCGCCAGTGCTGCCCCAGGGCAGGCTGAGCCAGCCATTAAAAAATAAATGAAAAAATTAAAATAAAATAAAAAAAAAAAAGAAAATAATGATCTGAGGACTTTGGCACCCTCGGGGACACTGTCCTTGCACTCAAAGAAGCCACCGTGCTATGCATCACAGAACCAGCCAGTCTTTGTTTTGGACCTTGGTTTTGATGAAACGATACATTTTATTCAAGGTCGACAGTTTGCTCTTTAGGTGCCACAGGAGTGGAGGTCAGAGACAATCTTTTCATTTACTGCGATCGCGAACTTCCCAGTGAGATGGCGCTTTGAAACGCAGGGGTCATGTGAGGCTGGCTTGCTTCACTTTAATCCTGTAGCATGCCTGGTACCGCATTGCAATTGACCTGACCCTGGGCCTTTTATTTCTTTGATCATAAATTATGCAAAACCCCGGGGTTTAGCCGTGTCCATGATTGGTTCAGAAACCACCCAGGGATTGCTAAGCCCCATTCGGGATGTCAGTCACAGGGCAAAGACTGGAGCCACAGAGATGGAGTTCGTACCCATTGTCATTTCTGTGTGGCTTGACCAGCTCTGGGCTCCCACCCTACCCACTGTCACCGTCCCCTGCCCTGTTTCCTGGCCATCCCCCGCTTTCCCCTTTCACAGTGCTGCTTCTGGCTTAGAGCCAGCCAACCAGGGACTGGGGCTCCTAAAAATGAAACACAGGCTATATTAAACCTCTCCTTTATAAAGTCCTCAGTGCCCGATGTTGCATTTCAGCAACGCAAAAGCCGACTAGCCCATCACTTTGGCACCTCCTGGTGAGGCTACAACAAAAGAGCCATCTTTCTTTATGAGGAAATCTGGCTGCAAGAAATGACAAAGCCACGCAGGTGTCTGCACTGCCTGTGGAACACACTTAGCTCACACCTGTCGGCTCTCTTCCCAGGGAGATTCTTTCCCCTCTCAATTCCCTTCGAGGGTGTTCCTTCTGTCTGGGCTTCATGTCTCTTCCTAGGCCGGGCTGTAATGTTCCTATGAAAGATATTTCAGACCACGTGGAACAGACACAGCTGGCATGGCTGGACCCCGCCCCTCCCTTCACCCTGAACCTCTACTTCATTCCTCTGCCTATGAACGCCTCGGCAGCTAATCTGTGTCATGGCAGTGGCCCTGCCCTTGCCCCTGAGCACAACGGAGAGAAGGTGCAGCTTCCAGCAGCCTATGTGTCTTAGCTACTTTTTACTCATTGCTGGGACAAACACCCCACACTGAAAATAAAGCAAGGAAAGGCTTATTTAGCTCACAGTTACTGGAGGTTTCAGTCCATATTTGGCCGGCTCCAAGGCTGAGTGGCACAGGGCAGAGAGCAGCAGTTCATGGTGGCGGAGCAGCAACAATCGCGACAGAAGCAACAGAACAGCAACAATGGTGGCAGAGGCAGCCCACCAAACAGGGCAGCAGAGCAACAGCTCAGTGTGTCTCTCTGTCTCTCTTTAAATTACATTCAGGCTCTCCGCCTTAGCCTATCCACCTTAGGCTACACCCATCATCCCAGAAGTACTTAAAACACATAATCCCAGGGATCATGGATCAAGTCTCAAACTCTAGATCAGTGCTAAATCACATAATCCCAGTGACTCATGAGTCAAGTCTCAATCTATAGAAGTCCCCGCCCCATGACTGCATGAGACTTTGGGGGAACAACTAGACGTAAACCATAACACTATCAGTGCATGCACAGATGGTGTGTCTCCTCAGCACAGAGCAGAGGCCACGTCTGGCCATGCTGGACCCCTGACATCTGCACTCTGCAAGAGTTAGTCCCTACTTCCGCTTCATCCCTGAGAACTTCCTCTTGTATTCCAGAAACAAACACAAGGCGTTGGGCTCACCATGGGTGACATCCAGGAAGGTCTTGCACAACCTCGGGAACATGGGCAAACTGAGATGTATAAGAGGTCAGACGCCGGAAGGAAAGATCGACTCACAAATGGTCAAATCAATCCAAAGGAAGGTGACTTGTGAGACACTGGGAAATGGCCAGGTCCACATTGCTTATCATAGTTCAGAAGTCGCTTGCGTCATTTCAGGGTGGATGTGACAGTGACTGCCTGTCCATCTCTGAGCAGTGTGGCTCATTCTCATACATTAGTGTGTTTACCAGACACTGACTCTGAGCCACGGGCCACTTGTGGACTCCAAGGACAGGTGTGGGCTTCGAAGAATTCAGGCAAGACCCTGGGGATTCCCCGAGGCGCTCCTGCCAGAGGCAGCCTTGAATGGAGTCGGGGAGAAAGGACAGAGGTTTCTACTGTCATCCTGGGAGGAAGCTGGAGGCTGGTGGACACTGAGGGAGATGGGCTCGGCCAGGAGAGGTCTGCTGGAGTTGATGCGAGCCAGGCAACAGGCCAGGAAGTTCATCTACCCAATTCCTAGCTGCTGTAAGAACTGCCTGATCTTCACTCGGTGTCCTGCTCTGTCTACAGAGTACAGCAAACTGCGAGGAGGCTGAAGGTGCCGAAGAAAAGATGCAAGAAGTACTTCCAGCGTAAGGCCAAGCCAGAAGCAGACGCCAGGGGTGTGTGTGCGTGCGTGCGTGCGTGTGTGTGTGTGTGTGTGTGTGTGTGTGTGTAATGCACATAAATAATCAGGAGCAAGGCTCTCACTGGTAGTTTGAGCAGTGCAACTGTGCCCAACCAGCCCTGCCTGGGAGAACACAGGTGCCGGTAGCACCACCGAGGAACTTGGGTCCACAAGGCATTTCTGACCCCAACTGCATGTGGAGGAGTTTCTATAAGACTCCTCCATCCTAGTAACTTGCGGGAGAGATGCAAAGAACTCACAGACAAGGTCCCGCTGTGGTGCAGTTTCGTTCTATGAAATGAACCTTAGAACCTACCGAAAGCAGAGAGCCTGAAGGAGAAAGGTTCCAAGATGCAGCTGCTGTGGCTGCCTGGCAGCCCCGGCAATGTGACCAGGTGTGCTGTGCGCGGGCACAGAGCACTGGCCACCAGGAGGCGCTCTTGGGACTCGGCATCCGCCAGGAAGAGCCCGGGACTCCGCCTCCACCAGGAGGTGCCCTTAGGACTCCGTATCCACCAGAAGACACTCCTAGGACTCTGATCTGCCTGGAGGTGCCCCGGACACCATGTCCACAAAAAGGGGCTGCAGGACTCTACATCCACAAGGAGGGGCCAAGGGACCCCACGTCCACTGACCATGTTATGTCTTCCCTACACAGACACACAGCCCTGGCCACACAAGCCAGTACCATTCCAACCTCTGTGCCACCCGTGGAGCTTGGGGGTGACACCGTCTACATGAAATCCCAAACCTATAGCAATGGGTGACATTTTGGGCATTCTGCCCCTTTCCCTGGGTCATCTCAGCAGAATGGGCTATGGTTGTGATCTAAGGAGCCCGAAGGAGAAACAGCCACCTGTGGAAGTTCCAGGGATTGCGAGGCGCAGGCTGGGGCAGAGCAGAGGCGCTTCTGTGTGCGGAGGGGATTCTCACTGCAGAGTGGCTTATTAGCAGACTGATCAGTGGGGAGAGAGTGCGAAGTTTTCTCATGGATGGAATAAGCTGCAGAAGAGCACGAGGAGGGAAAGAAAATGTGAGCTGTGGCCCTTGTGAGCCGGAGCTCATTCCTGCCGGTCACCTAGGCTAGGGGAGGTTGCATAGCCTGGAGCCAGGGAGATAGAATCCATACCCATGCCTCCTTCCCCACTCGCTGCATCTCCAAAGGGGCGTGTCCACCAGCTCTGAATCCCTGTGATGAAATTCCTGAGGGTAACGACTTGGAGGAGGAAAGGTTAATGCGGGCTTACAGTTTCAGAGGTTTGCGTCCTGGGCCAGCCGGCCCCATTTACTCCAGCTTGTAGTGAGAGGGCAGCTTGAGTGCAGAAGGGATTATGGGAAAGTGCTGCAGGAAGCATGGGTAAAGAAAAGGCCGGGAAAGACAATGCCCTGCGTGCATGCTCTGTCTAACGAGGCACTACCTCCCAGGGAGGCTTCTGACCTACGGACTCATCTATGGAACAGTCCATTGAGGACACTGGAGGCCTCATTATCTGCTCCTTTGCCCTAAGCCTCACACCTGCACACAGCTGCACTGGGGAGGAAACCCTTTGCACTTGGTCTTGGGGCACCCCATCACAGACCATACCCCACCCCAGACCATACCAGAAGGCCAAAGCGGATGCTGGCTTTGGCCTCCATCTTCCTGGGGTAACTCCACGATGAACCAGGGTCAGATGGTGACTTCAGATTGCAGGTGTTCTTTACCCAGTTCCTGACTTTCTTCAAGAATTTTGGAAGAAAGTAGGTCAGGATGTGAGTTATTATTTTTTAGGTGTCGACCCTGCCCCCTGGCGGAGTGTGGCAGACCTGCAGCTTTCATCCAAGCCTGCTCCCTGCCCAGGACTCATTCCAGTAACCCCAAGAGGGTGTCCCTTCGTTGCCTCCTGGGCCATGAGAACGAGGCTGGAGGCTGCTATACCCGTGGAGCCAAGAGCAGCAGACCGGTGAGTTTGGGGAATAGGGACCGTCTGGCTGAGGCTCACACGTGAGAAGTAAAGAAAACCTTCCCGCCAATCATTTCAGCTAGGAAATTTTCAAGGCAGCCCAAGGCGTGAACTCTACCGCTAGATTCTGCTGGGAAGGAGGAGCCGGCTGGGAAGGGGAGCTGGGAGAGGAGCTCAGCCAGGAGGCCCCGAGACGCTGCGCACAGCAGCAGCCTCGCCTGCTGAGCATTCCTCTGAGCAGCAGCCCGGATGTGCAGCTCACTTGGCGGGACTGCACGAGCCAGAAAGCGAGAGCCCAGGCGCTCATTATCAGGAGCTGACTGGGGAAAGTTCACGGCAGTTCCGCAGTAATTAAGATTGTGGTGATGAGCACTCCTATTTTCTTTATTGGGAAGGTGCTCCGGAGCTCCCAGCAACACTAGCGCTCCCCCCACACCCCCCAATGCCATCAGCGCTGGACCCGGCAGCACTTGGAGGAAGAGTCACAAGAGTTATTTTTAACTTGCCATTATTAGAGGAAACACACATCTGGAGCATTGTGGGGAGAGATTATTAGCTGTTGCGCTGGAAAATAGCCTGGTGACTGCAGTGCATCGTTTTCTAATTATTGTGATATTTTTTGACGCCTTCAATAGTAAAGGCAGGTAGCACCAGTTCATCTCATCTCGCTACGTCCTACTTTCTCCACCCGCGATGGCCCCACACTTTAATAAACTCTTTGCTTTCTGTAAGCTCAGGAAAATCACGGCAAATATCTAGAGAGCTCAATTTCGTTTCTCTTTCTGTTGGTCTTAGGAAAAGAATTGATATATTAGAAAACAATTTTTGATATTTCGAGTCTGCAGAGGTAGCCTGTTTTTTTTTTTTTTTTTTTTTTTTTAAATAAGGTCACTTACCAACCTGACAAAGACAAATGTGTTTGTGTAGCATTTCTCTTATGAGATATTATGAACTACTCTGAGGATTAGAGAGCCGTGCTTTCCCTGAAAATTTAGAGCACTGGCTGTCCCACTCCTCTAACTCAATGGCAGGTCTCCGTGGCCTGGCCTCTGCCTGTCATTCTCCCTCCGTGGAAGCTGTCGGTATCAGGGAGGGCCTGTGTCCTCCCCTGGGTGTGTCAGGGAAGCTCTAGAGCAATCGACTTCGCTAGTGCCCTGACCAGCTTGCATACCGAAGCGCTGAGGTGTTTCTGCAATACAGCAATGGACGTACTGTAGACATGATCCCTGAAAGGAAGACAACAATGTGTGTTGTCTCCAGTATTGGAAATGCACTACTAATTTGCTTTAAAATTGTCGCATTGTTATTTCTTATTAAAGGTAATAAAAAAAAAAAAGAAAATCTGATTTATAGCACGTCTACTAGACTTGGATTACATAAGTACATAGATTGCACAGACATTTCAGACCCTATCATATAAACTATAAAAATACTGACTGTAGCCATGATATTTGAATGGCAATGGAACACCCATCTCTGACAAATCAAAACAAAAAAGGGGGATATAAATGAAGGGCCAATTTGTAGTGAAAAAAATTGTATGTAAATATACACACAAATGTATGTATGTATCTATAAAATAGTTAGGATACATACATAGCTACTTTCCCTTAGTTCAGTGAGAAGAAAGATTTGTACTAATAGTGTTCACACAAGGTATCAAGTCCGCATCTTGTACTCTGAGTAGCTACCACGAAAACAATATGTAATGTGTTAATTAGGGTAACTGCTGTCCTACTAACCTCCTTTGAAACTGTCTCATTGCTATTTCTTTCTCATTAAAATTAATCTAAAAATATAAGTAGATCAAAAAAAATGAAATACAGCGATGGTAGACTCTGCACGGGAAGAGGAAGGGCGGCCGGGCCGGGGTCGAATTGGCGTCAAGCGCCAGGAGTGCTCCCTGATTTGGTCCGATACTATTTCTTCTTAAACTTTACAAGACATCTGGGAGAACTGCGCACGAACTCAAAGCACGTTCCTCACCCGCGAGCTGTGAATTGTGAAACTGCGCATTTAGAAATCCAGTTGCCTTTCCACGTTCTGTCCCCAACAGGCAACTCAGGCCAAATATGGGGAAGCTGAACGCCCACGTGAGAGGTGAGGGTTTTGAGCGTTTTCCTCACTGTCAGGCTGTGACTGGACAGCATCGCTCCGCTAACTCATTGGAGCTTGTGCTGTGGTTGGATGGTGAAACTCCGCCTACTCAGTGTAAGTTGTGCTGTCATTGGGTAGCATGACTCTGCTTACCAGCATACTTGTGCTGTGATTGTACAGGAGGACTATGCTGCACCTGGCATTCTAATTGCCATCGCGCAAAGTCACCCCCGACTTTCAGAGTTCCTTCACCCCGTGACTGGCCCAGGGTGTCTCCTTGAGGGAGCCGAAAGAAAAGCTGAGAACAGCGGTACACAGTGCTCTACTCTCTCTCCCAAGCCCTTGGATTACGATCCAGCAAATTGTTTAATCCTGCAGAAGTCATCCGTGAAAAATAAAGTGGATGGCCCTTGGGCGATGACTCAAGAATCGTATCCTGCGGAATCAAGCTGTGTTGTGTATGTACGTGAGTGCCCTAAGCGGAGTGCAAACTTCACGGGCTATAAACACGGACTCAAAGCATAAAAGAGCAACAGATTCTTAAGGAAAAGTCTTCTATCCCAGGCGCCTGTCACATCCCACTGTTACCAGGGAGCCCTCAACAATGGCTTTGGACAGCGCTTCTTTTGGAAATCTCACAGCCCTTCTGTTTTCTGTCAGTGTCATCAATGGACCTTCAATAGAAAACATAACGCAGGCAGTTGTTTTTGTTTTTCTTAACTTTGCCCTCACTCTGTGCCAGGGAATGAAACTTGATAGGCTGGGACAGGGCTTGTGATAGAATTCCTTGTTGCCTGGGATTGGCTGAGGGGTGGGCACGTGACCTGACCGGGGCCAAGGTGGCAAAATAAGTCACACCTGCAACTTTGGATAGGGAAAAAAAAAGAAAGAAACAATCAAAATCAACACAGCCAAGATAAGGGTAAACTAGAGAGAGAAGCCAAAATAGACAACGATAGAAAGAAAGAGACCCCTTATAAGAAAAGTCAGATGGATCTTTCCAAAACAGACTGTAGCTTTTCCATGCCTAGGCTCTTCCTGCTTGGAAGGATAATGGGCTTGCTGTTGAAGCTCAGGGAGCCCGTGTATCTAAGCAAAAGAAAGTTGGACAAATAGCTCAGGCCAGACTAGGGCCCCTGGGAAGCTCGATCCTCCGGACTTCTGGCCACACGGGCTCCTCTGCACCCCAGTCTTCACTGCCGTCCTGTTCACTGTAATCACCATCCTGCGAGGCACCAGGGGACGTCCCATCCTGGCTGGACCCCAGTGTGCTGTTCTTACTCTGCGCTGCCCCAGTTCCAAGGAAAGCCAGCATCAGAGCTGGTCGAGATATCTTTCCTCTCCGAGGGAGGTGTTTCCTGGGCATCAGCCGAGACCATACTGAGCACCACCTGTGGACCTAGGGAAGGGTGACCCTCAGAGGACACTGTGTCCCTCTGCACTGTCAGAGCCAGCCCTTGCACCCTGGGGCCTATCTCTACTACACCAGGGAGAACATATTTTGTAAGCATAATGCTTCATGAAATATATGTTTTTGTTTTCATTTTATTTTTTTAATTTTTATTTATTTATTTTTTTCTTGTTTCAGAACTTTTGTTTGTTTGTTTGTTTGTTTATTTATTTTTATGGCCCGGTCAGCCTGCCCTGAGGGCAGGGCTGGTGCAGCATGTGGCGCCGGGGATCGAACCGCGGTCTCTGCAGCCGCCTGCAGGCGCTTTAGACCACTGAGCCATCCTGCCGGGCCCTATTCCTGAGGGCAGGGCTGGCGCAGCATGTGGTGCAATAATGGCTCATGAGTATGATCAAAACACTGTGTGTGCGTGTGTGTGTGTGTGTGTGCGTGTGTGCGTGCGTGTGTGTGCGTGCGTGCTTGCAGATGCACCTGGGACGTACACACACACATCAGCCAATGGCTGTCACTTGCATTTCTTGTGTCGCTTTTATTCCAGATTTGAAAACAAGACGTCAATAAATGGTTAGCGCGGCTTGGGAAATGTCAGGCCCTTTTCAGAAATAACGGGACTTACGGTGGGAGCTAATGAAAAAATGCCACTGTTGGCCAGCCAATGCTGAAGTCACCCAGCATGATGACCATGAAATCCCAGCCACGTGGGTTGGGCAGTGTGGAGCAGTGAGGCCTGCCTGCGGCGTGGAGGGCTGGGCACGTGGCTAGTGTTCTTCGCGAGTTCGCGTTGAGCATGCGTGCGGACGCAGCGTTCTGCTTTTTTATGCGATACCCCTCGTTCACTCCTGTCCCTTCTCGGCTGCTCTTCTTTATGTGGTACTTTCTTATCTTCAGCATTAGGTTGAGGGTTCTTAGAATATTCGCCCTAGTTACTATAACAATTATGCTATTACCGACCTCATTAGTCAGGAATAGAAGGGAACTGTAGAAATAAATACAGCAGAGGAGCATAATCAAACCCTTACGTGCTGCTGCCTGCCTCAGGGTTCAGCCCAAGTTCTACTTCTTCTGTGTTAAAAGAAGGGTTTGGGTCGGCTTAAGGAGGATTGTGGAGTATCAGAAAGATTTGCTGGTTGACACCAGTGAGAGAGAAAGCCCTGGATGTAAAGCAAAGAACCCAAGGGCTGGGTGAAGGGGGTGGCTTAGTGTCGGGACTGACCTCATCTGAGCTTGGTAATCCCGATCTCTTGGTACTAAATGATATGGGCATAGGACCTGGGGCCCAGGTGGCCCAGTGAACCATTAGGACACCCCTGGGACGTTCTAGAAAAGAATTTGCTCTTTGATGATACTTTTTTTTTTCCTTTGTGTTACGAGGGATTGAACTCAGGACCTTTTGCTTGACGGACTAGCTCTTATTCTACTCAGGTATTTCCCCAGCCCTCGATGATACTCTCTCTCTCTCTCTCTCTCTCTCTCTCTCTCTCTATATATATATATATATATATATATATATATATACATATATACATATATATACTCTTATACTCTGCTCCTTTTCTTGTTTTGGAGACTATTTGGTAAGAGAGGTTCATAAAGATGGCAGGAGTTTAGGCTGCCGATGACTGAAGTCATTCTGAACTCGCCTTAGAGTTAGTTCTTAATGAAATAACTCACAATTTTGGTTCAAAGGTCTGTGCATTGAGTTTGCTGTGCTTTGTACATTTGTGATTAAGTCCATTGTATTCTGCCCACCATGCGCATTGTTAGCGCTGCTCAGTTGGTTCTCTTATGGCACAAGCTTCCTCTCATAAATTTACACAAATCTCAGCTATTACTTTCTTCCCTAAAGCTAAGGTGGGACTGTGTGTGTGTGTGTGTGTGTGTGTGTGTGTTAGAAAACTTCTTGCAGAAGATGCTAATAAAACACATATTCCACAAAAATTACAAAGAAAATCCCTCAGAACATTGCCTCGGTCTGGGTTCCAGGAGGAAGCTGCAGCCAGCAGTGTTGGGGAGGTGTTAGGGGTTTGAAGGCATTAAGATTGGAATTATACGCAAGTGGGGCTGAGAGAGGAGAACTCTGGGAAATGCTGGTGGGAAGGCCATGGAAATCGCCAGTGGCTACTGCAGAAAGAATCAGTGGGACACGAGATTCAGGGAAGCCTGACAAGCTGTGCTCAGCCTTCGGGAGGTCTCTGTAGCCAGCGTGTGTCCCTGGCCCACCTGGGTGGCCCCTGGCAAGAATGGCTCTCACTTCATCTTGTCTCACACTTCCCTTCTTCTCCTGTCATGGGAGAGGACTTCAGGAAAGTAAAGCCTGGGCTTAAAGGGAGGACTGAGAGAGAGAGAGGACCTGAGCTGACAAAAAATAAAAAAGTCAACACAGATTTGCTTATACTGATGGAAGAATAAGAAAACTTTAGAACTGTCTTTTAACCATCCGTCCATCCACCCATTAACCCATCCATGCGTCCATGTGTCCATCCACTCAGTCACTCACCTGTTTACCCCCCATTCATCCACCCACCCACCCACCCACCCACTCATCCATCCATATCTACCCACCCACCCTTCGATCCATCCACCCATCCACCCATCCAACCATGCATTTATTCATTCATGAAATGCTGCATTACCACACACCATACTCCAGTGCCTGCTATGGCAAATACCACTGACTGATTTGTGCCCCTGTAAAATCTGTGCTCAAGCTGTAGCTGAAATGTAATTGAATTTTCAGGTGACACTTCTGAGAGGTGGTAAAGTTTAGATGAAGTCCTCAGCACGGGGACTTAGTGACAGGATTAGTGACCCTGTAAGATCTCCCTCTCTTTCCCTCTCTTGCTCTCCTTCCCCCTCTCCTTCCCTCTCTCCTTTTTCCTCTTACCCCCTCTCTTTTTTCCCTTTCCCTATCCAGACAAATAAAGCTTCTGTATACAAGCTGGGAAGAGAGCTCTCTCCAGAGCCTTACCAAAGCGGCCTTCAGGTCTTGCACTTCCAGACTCCAGAACTATAAGATGTATTTCCATCAAAGCACCCACTCAGTTCTGTTTTATGATGGTAGCCTACACTACCAAAACAGCATTAAAGAAGGTGTGATCGGTGTTTATTTTTTTCTTCCATTATTAGATGCTGCTGCTGGTGTTGGTAGTGATGGTGATGGCCATGGCGTTGTTGTTGGTGGCGGTGACGGCACCGATGGTGACGGTAGTGGTGGTGATGGTGATTTCTTACTGTTTACTGCCAAAGGCTTGTAGTAGATTTTATTTTCCTGGGAGACCAATTGCATGATGGCTTTATCAATGTTCACTCTTTGGGAGACCTATTTTGCTTCATTTCATTACCAATTTCTGTCTGATCACAAGTAGATGAAGATTTGCAAGAAGTGAGGTCACTAAGAAGAAGGAGGGTGGCTAGAAGGAAGCGACAGTGTGTGTTTTTCTTTCACTTTTTTATTTTCTTCCTGAAGCTGAGATTCTTGGGGTCTTTCTCTCAATCCAGGGAGGCTTCACCAAGGGGTGAAATGGGCACTGGAGACAGAAAGAACAGTGCAGCCCAGGGCCGGCGGTGACGGAGCGTGGAGTGCCTGCTGCTCCTCTCCTCCTTCTCCTCTCCCAGCTTGGATCTCTGCTCCTCTCCTTCTGTCACCACAGGGCATCATCTATTCCTGGTGGGGCCACCCGGTACGCGACCTTGAGGATGCTGATTGAAAGCACCCTGAGTTGCCGCCCCCACTGCCTTGAGTCGGAGGGCGTCGGTGACCCCTCCTCTCAGGAAGGTGAGTGGGCAGAGACAGGCGAGCCCTTGCGCACCCATCGCGGGACAGAAAACCTGAACCCGGTCCTCATCACAGCTTGCGAGCTTCCGTGGACACTTTCACCGCCTCCCATTAGGGACCTCGCATTAGTGACCTCGCATTAGTGACCCCTGCTGCAGAGATGTTGATTTATGTCTGGCTTCAAATACAGCAGGGGGATGAGCCGAGTCAGCAGTCCTTGTGGGCACACGCAGGGCGAGCCCTAATGCATGTCAAGTACCTCAAGGTTTGTACATGAGGGGATCGCTGGCGTCCATAACAGAGGAATAAGCATGTTAGGATAGAAACTTTCTGTAAATGAGAGCTTCAGGGCAGGGGAGGCTGTGGCGCTTACCGAGCTAGTTAAAGAGCTGTACAGAGCCTGGGGCTTTCGTTCTGCTGTGCAGGCTAAAGGGAAGATGAGCACGGAGGCCTGGGGAATGCTCAGCAGATGCCCGTCTTATTGCTTCGTCCTATTTATAGTGCTGGGGAGAACCCGCCTCTCAGAGCTAGAAATTAATATTGTACTTGTGTAGTACCTGAAGGCAATAGGAGCATATGAGATAGAAACGCAGCGGGCTCAGAACAGCAGCCCCACAGGCGCAGGCGCCCAGGGTGGGTGCCACCACCACTCCGTGTCAGCAAAAGGGAACACAGGGACCAGGACGACCAGCAGGAGGACTACACCCAAGCCAGATGCCCTGGGCTGCAGACCTTGGAACTCTTCTCAGTGAATAATGAGAGCTTAGCACTCAGAAATAGCTGCAGGCCAGGGACACTGTGGAATCTTTCCCCCAAATCCCCAAGTTAATTTATCACCAACGATAAGAAATTCCAGTCATTTCCACCGTGCATTGGAAAGTTAGATCGTGAATCCATGTGTGCATTCCTAAGGGGCACTGTGAGAACATTTGCTGAGGATTACAAATGCTTCCAGAATGTTCCTCTCCACAGCCACAACTACAGTACACGGAGACATCAGGGAGAGAACCGTGCACATCTGTCTAAGCAAAGTCACTCAGATGTGAAGCTTGGGCCGCAGACACCACACACGACTATGGCCGAATGTGAACCCGCATGATGCCCGAGAGGGGAAGGAGGAAGAGGGGTGCAGGTCACAGGAGCACATCTCGCCGTTACTCCAGGGACTTCAAGGTGTTGCACTCACAACTTTTAAGTGGAGAATGAGTAAATAAGGTCTGGCATGCAGCTGGTGCTAGAGAAATGGTCTAGCATGAGGGAGGCTTTGGGCTTCTGCATATGGGAAGGAAGGAAGGAAGGAAGGAAGGAAGGAAGGAAACATGTGAACTGCAGTTGCGACAGAGAATCTGTTTTCTTTCTGGTCTTCAGAGCAGCCTCATGCCCTCCTCTGAATATCCCGGACTCTCACCGTTTCCCCTAATGTGCCCACGGGGACCTAGCATTGGCCACCGCTTTACCCGGGCTCTGCTGCCAGGAGAACTGTATATGCAAAGTCCATGGATATGCAAAAGAAATGGCGTCTTTCCTGGACACACAGTAACTCTTCCCAGAATTCTTCGAAGACAAGACTAAGGTGGCAGGGTCCGGTTTTCTCTTTGCAGGTCTGAGCTCTTCACCAGAGGTGGCCACTTCCCCTTCGCGTGTGCTACCCTGGCTCTCATGATTTCCAGAGAAAATAAGTAGGCGTCCTGGTCAGCCATAGAGCAAGAAAGCCGTCTGGAAGGTCAGCGACCTGCAAAGCACCATCTCTACCCCCAAAGACTCAGGCGTAGTTCTTTATGCAAAGTACGTTTAGTCCCTTGGCAAAGATGTAGAGGTTTCAGTGGACCTAAACTCTCCAGGTGCAAAGTCCTGGAGATGGTGCTAACGTCCTCTGAGGAGCAGCCTAATACTGTTGGGTCGTGGACACAGAGACCCCTGAGATCCTGAGTGGCTGAGCACTGAGCCAAAGCCCTGGGAAGGAATTACCGAGGTAGCTGTGCACCTTGGGGTCCTTTGCTCAAAACACATTACTTCACTTTTGCAGCATGAAGGATGGTGTCTTGGTATTTCCTGAGATGCCCTCCGCACACACTGGCCTCGGAGTCTTGGCCTGGGCCCCGACCCACTTCTCTCTCCCACAGTTCCCTGCTCTGCTTCCTGGCCACCTTACCCCTGTCTTTGGCCCTCCACACCCTTTCCTCCATGACTAAATATGGGAGTGTACAAATAGATAGGGCAGATGTTAATAGGCATGAAAAATCAAAGGAGCAGCCGCACGGTTTTAATGAGGAGCCTTCATATCCCACCAGCACACATAGATGCATACACCAGATAACAAAATCAGCAGACAAATACCAGAACTGAATCAAACCTGCGAACAAACGGACATCATAGAGGTCTACAGAATGCTTCAGCCAACCACGTCAGCATATATATTCTACTTAGCTGCACATGGGACTTTCTTTAAAATAGACCATGTAGGGCTGGTGAGATAGCTCAGTGGACTAAGTGCCTGCTTAGGTAAATGCAGGGACTGGAATTTGGCCCCTGACACCACATGCCACACCAGCCCCTCCCCCAGATTGTTGCACTGGCCGACAAGACCGGGCATGGTGGCTCACATTTGTAATCCCAATGCTGGGGAGACGGAAAACAGGAAGTTCACTATGAGTCTGAGCTGCACAGTGAGACCCTGTGCCAAGTACATAAAAATAAAATAAAATAAAAACTACAATAGATGGCATACTAGCTCACAGAATATGCTTAAGTACATTTTTTTAAAAATGAAATTAATCCATGTGTATTATCTGACTTATTGCAATGCAATTGGAAGTAGACGGTGAAAGAAACCACAAAAAAATCTATAAAAACATGGAAGGTAAACAAATCCCTCTAAACAAACGTTGGTTCACGAAGGAAATTAAACAGTATCTATAATTAAAGGAAAATACAGATGCAACATACCAATACCTGTGGGACAATTTCCCACAAAATTTCCTAAGGAGGAAATTTATAACAGTGAATGCTCACATCAGGAAAGCAGAACTAGTACAAATAAACAAGCTTTATTTTTGCACCTCAGGTTTCTAGAAAAAGAAAAGCAAGTCAGACCCACGGCCCATAGACTGGAGGAAATTATGGAGAAAAGAGCAGAATTTAATGCAATGGAGACGAAGAAAGCGATACAAAGAATTAATTAATGGAATAGTCTCATAGAAATTCCATTGCTCATCAACCCTTACATGGAAAGACACTTTCTTCACAGGCTGGAAAATACAGAAGCAATAGGCAGATTCCTAGATATAGGCGAGTTACCAAAGGTGAATTGAGAAGACATGAACATTCTGAAGAACCCCATGTCAGTTAATGAAATTGAAAATGCAACGGAGAGAGCTTCAAGAACCAGGAACAGCAGTGGCTTAAAGCGTCGATCAAGGCAGAGAAGGATGAAGAAACAAAAAGAGAGATCAGCAGTGTGGATGTTGCCAAACTCGGAAAGCATTCCTCACAGGTAGCAAAGAAAATGATAGCCACAAATGCAAAAAGTAGCATCCTAGAGATGCAGCTGGAAAAGAGCGCCTGTTTATCGAAAGCAACCCAAGCAAAGCAAGTTCCGCTTCGAAAAGATTTGCTTAGGTAGTTCTTCGTGACACAAGGGAAGCGCTACAACAGGCTTCAACATCAACACAACTTGAGAGGTGGAGATGACCAATCGAAAGGAGATGCTGCTATTACGAAAGGAAAGCTACAACCTCAAGGGCAGGGACGCGAGGACGCTATGCACATGAAATGAAAATCAAAGAGCAGCAACACAAGATTCACATCATCGGACTTCATTAAGACATGTAGGCAAGGTTGAGTCAAATGAAGCAGAGCACAAAGGTCGAATGCACAAAGCAGATGAAATATCAGAGTTAAATGCAACGTCGGTCACCGAAGAGAAGGAACAGCAAACAGCAGCAACCACACCAGAGCTGGAGGACGCTGCCATCTGAGCAAGAGTTCAGGCAAAATCAGACTCCTACCCGGGTGCCCCTGACTCCCCACAGAGTATCTCTAGGAGGAAGGAAGGTTTAACATCTCCATCAAAAAGAAGAAAACAAGGAAACTGAAGTTCTCTGTAGTATCCACAATTTGGAGCAGCACATATGTACTGGCAAATAAGTGTAGACAATTTGGCGTGTAGCAAATTCATTAATTACTATTTGTTTTTTTTTCAAGAGCTTTTTAAACATAAGCTTAAATAATAAAAAGAAACAGCTTCTCCACTGTTCGTAGGAAGGCAAACCGGCACAAGCGCTGTGAGACTCAGTGTGGAGATTGTTCAGAAAGCTCCGACTGGAGGCCCCGCTCAACCCGACTATTTCCCTCCTGGGTATCTTCCCAGAAGAATTAAAAACCCCAGGCCCTACGTGCACCCATAGCTACAGCAGCGCAATTTGTCACAGCGAAACCTTGAAAACAACCCAAATGCCCACCGACTGAGGAATGGATAAAAATTAGTAGCATTTTTTTTTTAAGTAAAGTAAAACACTACCCAGCCATCTACAAGGATAAATGTGGGACTCTTATAGGACAGCGGATGCAGTGTGACACCATTCTCTTCAGCACAATAAGCCACGCTCACACGTATAGACACTGCCTTGTCGGCCTCACATGGGAAACTGAAGGGGCAAATAAATTCTACAGCGTACAGTTGATGATGTAAACTGGGAAACAATCGTTCAAAATAAAAAAAAAAAAAAAAAAGGAACTAGGATGGGTGAAAAGGAGAAGGACGGTAGGGAAATGGAAAACGAACTGCAAGTCAGTGATAGCTTTATTCCTTTACTTAGATCCTAAGGAGGAAATCTTTGTGCTAATATTGATTGGAGAAACATTTACCCACGTAGGCTGTACCCTGAGCAACTCCTTTAGAGACGATAACCTATAATGTGTTAACTGTTATTACTAGCCTATTACTTTGTTATGAGATTTTGCTGTATGTTTTCTTCATAAAATAAATGCAAAAAAAAAAGGACTGTTTTCTTGATCATTGTAGCCACTTGTCAGTGTGAGGGCAAAGGGCTCTCAGTGCTGAGTGAAAATGATGTTTCTGAGGGGCTCTGAAGCCCTTGTTCTCCCCCCAAACCATTCACCCTCCCTTGGGGGAAAGCCTCTCGGGACCCCCGTGCAGCTCATTCCGTTGTACCCAGCTGCTCCAAGTGACCCGTTTGTCACCATCATTAATCACACTGTCAGCTCGGGGACTGCTGGTTAACACGCCACCCACATTTCCATCGCAGCGGCACGGCTTCACCTCGTTAGGTCCTGTGCAGTCCCCGCCCTGGCCAGTGAACTCTTGTAAAAGGTGGCCTGGGATGAGCATTCTTGACAGCCTGATGATGGCGGGAATATTCTCGAAAAATAAACTCGAGATCCATTAAGACTCAGAGGAGAACTTGAAAATAAGGGAGAAGAACGCCTCCGGGGCGGCCGTAACAGGGAGCCCCACTTTACACTCCCCCGGGACAGGAGACACTCTTCTCCTAGTGGGGGCTCCCACGGGGACCCGCCTAACCTGAAAAAGGTCTTTCCTTGTCAAGCCTGAGTCCATAGTACCTGGCTTCTGAGACTCCGCTCCAGAAGCCAGTTAGGGTCTTACCCTGATTTTCTGTATTTTCACCACATTGTCAAGCTGCCGTGGTTTCCCCGTTCGTGAAATGAAGACGGCCACGGAGTTCGCCATCACAATCTTCCCCCACGAATCATCTGGCTGCTTTGTGAGGAGCTGAAGGCTTTAGTCCACTAGCGAGTGTTGAGTGAGTCGGGGGTTTTTGTCGTGAAGTAAAACTCGGCTTTAGCCTGCTTTTCCGTCAACTGCTCCCTCCATTATGGCTCTACCTCTGGTAGCTTTGGGGGCCTCACTGTCTGCACCATGGCAGCGGAAGCTTTCAGCTGTCTTACTGGAGGGGCCTAGTCTCTCCTCCTCTGTCACACATTCCTTAGGCCCAGGCAACGGGCAGCGTCTCCACCCGGTCTGAGATTCTACCCCAGAGAGCAGAGCTCAGCGGACATCTTTCCTCCCCATCACTCCTCGGACACGGCAGACTGCTCAAGGCATTTTGAAAAATTTATTTGTCTGACCACACAAGAAAATTAGAAGTGCATAGGTGAAAACAGCTATTTCCCGTGTCTCTGTAAATGGAAGGTCTGGTCACCTTGGCCTGAGTTCCCGTTGCTCCTAGCCTGTCGGTGAGGAATTTGGCAAGGCCATAAGGATGTTACTCCAGCGTCAAAACCCTATGCCCGCTGCTCGTGTTGGCATCCGACGTGGGGGCATTTAAGGTGCTGTGACATCCTTGCTGCCTTTTCTCTCAAAGAAAACTTCCTTCATGAACCTTATGTTTGTAACCAAAGTCAGCAACAAAAGGCAGGCCTGATGTGGGGGCTGAGACCTACGGTGGGCTCCTGCGTTCAGTGGTCCGGCATTCGGAAGGCAACGGGGTCACGGGCGGGCCACGTGCATCGGTGGATTAATCCGTTGGCCCGTTTACAGCTGAGTGTGCAATAAGAAGCTGAGGGCCATGGAAGGAGGTGGCTGCGAAGGGTGTGGCCTCGGAGGTGCGGGCTCCTTCCTTCCCTCTCTGCGCCTGGTCTTCCGGAGGGGAGCAGCGTTCTTCCGCTGGTCCCTCCACCATGCCATCTCTACTGCAATGCCAGCCTGCCACAAGCCGACTCCTCCAAGCCCCACGAACTAAAATAACTCTTCTCCTTTCAAGATCCGGGTGTGGTGCATGCCATTTGTCCAGGCGATAAGAAAGACACCTGGGCTGCCAGTGATATCCAGGGGAGTCAGAGGTCCTGCCTTTGCTTTGGAAAGTTATTACAAATGAGAATAGTAAGAATGGGCCTGATGAAATTCGCTCGAATTCTGCCCCCCCAAGCCGGCCCCTGCTTGACGCTGATCTTCTCCCGACAGTGAGGGGTGGGCGTGGCAGCAAGTTATGGGCAGTGGAGCCAGCGCAGGCGCAATGGAGGCCGGGCCGGGGCTCTTCCTCGATTGCTCTTACTACTGTGCTACCCACCCCTCTTTGCTTCGCTCTGCTTTCCTGGGATGCCAGTTCAACTGAGCCCGGAGCAAGGTGGCAATGCTGCTGTGTGCTCAGGCAGGGTCTGGCCGAGCTGCTGTGCCCTTGGGCTCAGCTTCACCGGTCACCACATCCAGAAACTTAAAAATTTCATGATCTTGCTCCAACTTCCGGTTAGTCTCACTAATGGATGAGCTTTAAGAAAGGAAAGCCGAGTAAAGACATGGAAACCCTTGCTTGGCTAATGAGGGACACCTGTTTATTTATTGTCTTCCTTTGGATGTGCGTCTGCTTAAGAAGCAAGACTTCCTTTTTTTTTTTTTTTTTTTTTTTTTTTTTTGAATGTGCAAAACAAGGTTGCCACGACTGAGGAGACCCACCAGATTCGTGACCGTTCCTCTGAAATTACAGAAGCGCTTAGCAAGGCTTCTGCTTGGTACCAGGAGGAGGGAGCCCGAGCCAGGAAGCAGCAAGTTCAGAGAAAGGAGAGAAGCGCAGGGCTGAAAGTCTGGCGTGCCTGTGGTCCCTGCAGGAAGCCATTCCCAGCACCCGCATCCTAACCCTAGAGCCTGCGCAGGAGTGGGAGCTTTGCGGGAGTGCTCAGGCAAAAGGCACCCTGCAGCGGGCGATGACGCCATGGTGTCTGGGTGTCTTTGTCAGACGAAGGCACGAGGGCCAATCCGAGGAGGAGGTGTGACCAGGGAAGCGGGGGTGACAAGGCTGAAAACCCAAGAGGCAGCCCTCTGGGAAGGGTAATAAATCCTCGGTGAGCGGTACTGCCGGGACCATGACTTATGATTTATGACCTCGGGAAATGCAGGAAGATAAATTGGAAATTCTGGGAAGAATCTCGGACGTATGCGCCAACTTGAATGGATTCCGAACGCCCAGGGGATTAGCGACCCATGCTCCCGGTGTGTCTGGGTGGGACTCTGGGTGCTGTCCACGGCCCCTGCCTCCTTTCCTCCCTGTTCTCTGCCCCTGACTCGTGCGGCTTTGCCCTCCTCTGCCACTCGCCCATGCTATGCCTCCCTTGACGCACTTGGTCACAGACTGAGTCCCCTCGTCTGTGACAGCTGGCCTCAGTTCCTTTACACTGCACAGACACTGGATTGCATGTCCTGCGCAGCTGGCAAGCTGGCCAGCCCAGCTGCTGAATGTGTAGGGACTTCATACAGCCAGAAAAGGGAGGAATACGGGCCCTGAGACTTTCTTCCCGGGAGACTGGGGAGCGAATTCGGCAATGTATCACAGGTAGGCAGGCCACCTATCCGGCTCCTGACAGCATTTTAGTAAAAACGGACAAGGCACTGTGGGGCGAGCCTTCGCAAGAGCGTCCTGAGAGGCCAGGGACCTTTTCTGCTGGGTTAATAGGGCTGACTAAGTACTCGCCACAAACAGCGCGAGATGGGACGACGCCATCGTCTGGCTCCCATGCGAGATGAAACCCGGACAGAGAGCGCTCCTGAGCCGGGTCACGCTCTCGGCATGACAGGAGGGCGGGGCGACAGCAACGGTCCCCAGGGTGCAGAGTCCCAGGCCCTCACACGGCCCTGTCTGTCTCTTCTATATGAGACACAGTTTGTAGCATGAAATACAGACCGATCAAATACGAAGGGCAACTTGAATGCGTCCAAAGTCTGAGTTAAGCCGGGCATGGTGGCACACGCCTGTCATCCCAGCACTTGGGAGGCTGAGGCAGGAGGATCAGTGCGAGTTAAAGACCAGCCTGGGCTATAAAAGTGAACTCAAAGCCAACCTGAACTGCATAGCGAGACCCTGTCTCAAAAAGACAACAACAACAACAAAAAATTAGTCTGAGCTACGGAAATTATATGAAGACATAGACATTCGAGCCTTAGCAATGTCTCTTCTGAGCTTTGGATCAAGATTCAACATCGCCACAGGGGCAAGAACCTCCCAGTGTGCTTGGGCTTGCCGGGAGGGCTACCATCCCACGCCACTCCACGGCGCATGTGCCTCTCGCTGTAGCTGCCGCGTCCCCAGCACTTTCTCCTCTTGCACTGAAGCCCTTTCATTTTAGGATAAAAATGCAGCCGATCCAACACAGGGATAATTGTTCACATATTCTGCGTAAATGATGGATTCTGGGTTAAAGGTACCTTACAGAATGTGCAAAATAATTAACAGTGATCGTGGGCCTAAAGCTTGACATGGAGTCCTGAAGGCCACGCGAACCACCTGCAAAAGACTTCGGAGCACGTGTGAACATATTTCGACGCTCCGCAGCCACAGTAAGTCATTGGTCATTGCTACCGAAGCCCTTCTGAACTGGTCTTCAGCTGCACCCAAGCTCCCTACGTGACTGCCTGTAGCATTAATGTTTTTTTTTACTTTCAATATAAATATATTGGGCTGGCAAGATGGTTCAGTGGTCTAAAGTGCCTGCTTAGGAAAGATTAGGCAATGGTAAGGACCACGGCTCGATCCCCAGCACCACACGCAGGTCCAGCTCCACCCCCAGGGCAGGCTGAGCCAGCCAGAAAAATAAATAAATAAATAAATAAATAAATAAATAAATAAATAATAAATAATAAAAATAATAAATCTTAAAAAATATAAACATATTTATTGTATTTTGATATTTGGCCAACTTGGTGAGACACTGATATTGGAATTTTTAAAAAGGGAATAACAATAGGAAATAAGCTATAGAAACAATGTACGGTTTCACTAAACAAAATGATAAGAATTGAACAATGGTTGTTATAATGCATATTGCTGTCTTCAAATTAGCTGTTCAGATTTCAGATGTAAGCATGCAAAGTTGTTCAAAAAACCTACAGGAAAAAATGAAAAAAATTATTCCTTACAACAGAGCAGTAGAAATCAGAGCTGAGTAATACTCCATTTGCAAAAACACCACATCTTTTCTATCCACTCCTCCATTGACGAGCATTTGCGTGGCGTCCAGTATTTAGCCAGGATACACTGTGCTTTTGAACACCGCCAACATCTTCCTAAGATCCCGACTTCCGCTTTCCCTCACCACACTTCCGCTCGGTGATTCCAGCATCCAGGCAACCGATGGCCCGACTTCAGACACTGCTCTTTGCTCTTACTGTGTTTTCTTTGCACAGATGAGCCACTTAGGACCAGATCTCCTACGATGTCCAGAGCACCTTTTTATGCTGCTGTCTGCTGAGCCAGGACCCTCAGTGGTGACCGGTCCCATGTCATCGGGACCTGATTATCCGCTCCTCCAGTGACTTTGCTAGCCCTGGCTCTTCTTGGGACAGCCAGTGTACCCTTTCTGGTCTTTTATGTAGGATGCCGGAGAGGAAGTGTCTGTAACACAAAGGAAGGGAGCAGGTCTATCCTGGGGCGGAGGTCCCTGCCCAGCTCCTGCCAGGGTTTCCTGATTGGCCATTCCCTCATCAGTGTGGCTGTCGCCGTGCTGAGCCAGGTTGAAGACTTAGGATAAATACAGAACATGCATATCTGCTGCCCCAGCCACTGCTGAGAGGGCTGTCACCTGCCTCCGCCCCCTGATCTGTGCAGCAGAGACCACGTGCCACCTCTGTGTCTGGGACTGTCCAAGCTGGGGGCACCTCCTCAGAGGTGGGGGTGACTTCCTGTGCTCTGGGTGGCCACGGGACTCTGCACGATGATGTCACCATGCCTTGATACCCTTAAGCCTTGCGGGTATCCAGGCTCATCAGAAGCCACCCTTTGACCTTGAAGAGGGAAGGAACATCCTATTGGGCAGGTTCTCAATGTCACATGAGGAAGGACCTGCTGAGACTCCTGGTTCCCTCAGCAGGGAACAAAGACGGGCTGTGGCACACCTGCCAGCGCCTCCTCCTTGTGGGAGACCCAAGGCTCAGTGCCTGTGCCTTGGTGTGCTCGGAGCTAGTGACAGACTGCTTTGGTCTGTGGCTCAGGAGCTGTGCTTCCTGTATGCTTTTTCATACCTTATGAGCTCCTCTCAGTCCTTTCACTTCCAAGGATTACTTAAAAACAATCAGATATCCCACACTTTAGCCCTCACCTGCCAGTTTGCGTGCAGGGTCAAGCTAGGTCCGAGATCGCAGTCCTGCCTCATTGGCATCACAGCCCAGGGAAAGAAAGAGCCACGCAGACACTAGGACTCGCAAACGCCACCTTCTTTGGGGTGGCTTCAGAGCTTTTGCCTGCCCTGGGATGAATTGCCCTGAAAGTTGTTCTGTGTTCACAGTAATATCTCTTTGGGGGATCGATTGGGTAAGACCGAATGCGTAATAAGTCACCCAGCGTGGTTGTGATAGGCTTTGCCCTAATCACAGTGCAGTGTCACCCACCAGGACCACTGCCGAGAGCTTTTCTGGACCATGTGTCATCGTGCGTAATTGATTACAGCCTTCCAGCCCCAGGCGTCATTACGGAAATCATGAAGAGCGGAGGTTTTCTACCCAAGCACCTATGCATGTCCTGGCGACTCGGACCCCCGCTCCCTCCTTTTCCCAGAGTGCTCCTGGGGGGGGTGTTTGTGTGCAGAGCTCTAATCAGCGTCCTCGGCCTTTTGTTCTCCCCTGCGCTGGGCAGCAACACTCATTTCTTGATGATTATCTACTCTTCCAGCACTAAAGCAGACTTTAAATGCTGACTTGGGCATGGCCAGACATTAATTAGCACCGGGACAAGCGCCAGGCGCTTTGTTTCTCTGATTGCACCCAGGTGCAATCAGAGCAGCAGTTGCTGGGCTTTTAAGCATAAAGTTGTGAAGGACAGAGGGCCCCGCTATGACACCGGGGAGCTGGCGCTCAGCCCACTCTGGGAATGGCTCCCTCGGGGCGCTCTGCCCACGGTGAAGGGCCTTGCTCTCATTTTACCCTGCACTGTGGTTTCTGGGAGAGGAGACCCCCGTAGGTGGGCGTGGCCACTTCTGGGAAGGCACTGGGATTGACCCTGGCAGAGAACCCGCGGCAAGCGCTGCGTAGTGTCAGCCCAACGGCACGTTCCGGGGAACCGAAGCAAGCTTTCTCGCTCTTCCGCACAATGAAGAGGAGAGAATCAGGATGCTTCTCTACTTCTCTGAGTTCCACTTCTCTCATCAGAGACATGATCGAGCTGGGTGAAGCATGGTCACCCATGAGTCCGGTGGGATCTGCGTAGCGGGCAACGCCAAGGCAAGCTGCACCTCCGTGTCCACCCTGGGAGCCCAGCCGAACCGAGCCGTCTTCTCTCGGCTTCATTGGATGTAAAAATATCCATCATTCTGGAAAGTCCTGCAACGAAGAAACCTGTCTGAGCTCCCGTGGTTCTTCAACCGTTCATGCCTTCTCAGCTATTTTCTAGGAATAGAAACAAAGTTAGGAGGGCTGGTGAGATAGCTCAGTGGACTAAACCCCTGCCTAGGCAGGCACAGGGACGGAGTTTGATCGGCAGCACCGTATGCCATGCTGGCCCGGCCAATGGGTGCATTGGGCCAGCCAGCCGCCACAACCTGGAATGGTGGTGCAGGCCTATAATCCCAGTGCTGGGGAGGCTGAAAACAGGAGGATAACTACAAGTCTGAGCTGCATAGTGAGACCCTGCACAAAATACAGAGAGAGAGAGAGAGAGAGAGAGAGAGAGACAGACAGAGACAGAGACAGAGAGAGACAGAGAGAGAGAGAGAGAGGTTTCAAGAGGAGAAATACCTAAAACACAGTCGATCTCTTTGGCAAGCAAGCTTTCCTCAGCCAGGGCCACCGCCTGGGCTGTGTCTTGAGCCCACACAGCCTTTTCTGGAGTCCTCCACATGGTTCACCTGAGGCATCAACGAAGTACCACCCACCTCAGAATGTCTGCTCCCTTCCAACAAAGTGGCCCGAGTCACTCCCCATCTTCACACGTGTCACTGCATACCTAGCATACTGCTAGTCTATGATGTGGACCTGCGCCTGTATCTGTGAGGTGTGGTCACGTGCGGTGCATGCAGGTGTAGTGTTTTTGATGCAGTCGCTTTGTTGAAAGGTAGACTTCCATGGTCTCGCCCTTAATCTTTTTGTTCTCCCACCAGACTTTATGGGAACATTTGCTAACATTTCTATTTATTCCTCGGAAAATATTTCCACGCATTCAGCACCAGATAAGGCTCTTGTGCTTGGAGAGATCTTCAGCGAGGGAGGACAGAGGGGAGAACTGCGTCAGGGTTTCCAGACAGGGGAGGAAATTGGTTTCTGTAGTTCTCTAGATAATCTAAAAAGTTCGGCCCCTGAAAATTAGATACCAGGTGTAACGTTCCCTTCCAAGGAGCCTTAGAAAGTCACTAGTTAAGTTTGGCTCCCTGCGAAGAAAGACCTTGGGTCAGGGAATTTATTTTGCCTGCCTGATGATGTATCTCCCCTTGAGCTCAAGCTGCAGACTGCTGGACAGTTCGTCTACCCCTAGGTCAGCTGCACCCTGATATCAGGGTGCCCCCCAAAGGGGGGGATCCCTGCTTTGTTTGTCTTGAGTCCAAATCGATGGTTTTGATGAAAGGCAAATTCTTTTGGACACAAAAGGCGCATTAATAAGTCTAAAATTTTACAGCCCCTGTAAGCTTAAGCAAAGACAGGCTGACACTGGAAAATTAGAAGAAGGCTAGCAGCGAGAAAAGAACAATTAGAGGGGCAATTTCTCCATCCTCGCCTCTCAAGGGCATGTCCTTCAGGTGGCAAAGCATGGACAGCTGTGTTTCATGCCAGCCATGGGCACACAGTGGGCATTCAACACGACATCTGCAGAAAGGATGAAGTGCGATGCTATTGTACTAAAACAAAAGTGACCTCAGACGCTCCCTGTGCAGATTTGTACAAGTGGGACGGTTGAAATGCACAGCGATGTCTGAAGGCTGCTTAAGGCCAGAAAATGACACAAGAGCAGCCGCCCGAGCCTTGTTTGTTCGATCCTAATAAAGACCTGAACAGCCCTCAGCAGTAAGGTGTGACCAGCAGTCTCCTGCCACTTTCTAGATGCTTCGTGAGAGAAATCAGGTCTCTGGGGTCTTGACCAGGACAAGCAACAGACCCAGACTTTTATGTACATGTCCTTTTAATTAGTGCCCAGGACATGTCATACCTGGTATGAACTACAAGAAGCACCAAAAGCCACGGCCCTGCTCTCAACACCAGACAAAGAGATCGAGGAGCAAAATTTCAAAGACAATCAAATCTAGTGATTTCCAAGATTGTATGTGATCCATTTTAGAAAATCTTGTCAGCTTGTTGACAGCCATCAAGAGCTCCGACCTCTAGGGACACCGCGAAGTGCATGGCCAGGTAGAAATTGGTTTGTGATTAGAGAGCATCAGAAAGAATAATTGACCTGAGAGTTTTCACTAGCAGAGGGTCAGTTGTAGAGGGCTGGAGCTCGTAGGACGGGAGCAGTTTGGGTGTTCTTGGGCTCTGGGCCAATGGGATCAGCGATCTCTTTGTGGATTAAAAGAGTAAAACGAACAAGCAACATACTTTTTCATGTTTTTTCTTTTTAATACAGGGTCTCACTACACAGCTTGGGCTCTTCCCGACCTTCTTATCTCAGGCTCCCCAGCAGTGGGATTGCAGGCATGCACCACCAAGCCCAGTTATGGTGGCCAGCATGGCTGAGGGCTGGCAAGGCACGTGGTGCTGGGGATTGAACTTGGTTCCTTGTGCTGGCCAGGCAGGCACTTAGATTGCTAAGCTATCGCCTCAGCCCTATACTTTCTTAAATTTCAGGGAATTATTGGAATTTTCAAAGCTACTGGGACAGCTCTCTGCTGTGTTGATATTTGTGTGTTCTTTAGTCTTGTTCTGTTTTGTGTTAGTTGTTAGGGCTCTCATCCAGGCTTTGTAGAATATTTTATTTGTCCTTTGAGAATTTCTCTCATTCATAGCAAATGCCGATCCGTGTCAGCTGGAGTAGCAGCAAACTTCCTTACAATACCTGCTGTGAAAATCAGGTAGAGACAAAGCCCAACTGGCAAGGGGACAGCTGGCTGGCCATGCGAGAGGCATGCACCGGGTCCCATGGGTCCCTCCTGGCCCGAGCTCCTCTCACTTGATGTCTCCTCAGTCCCCTGTGGCATTCCCAGGCTCCTGTTTATCAGACAGCAGATGGAGGGAGAGAGGCAGGGCCACAGACAGACCTGGGAAGACAGTACTGAGCATCCTTCCGGAGCGTGCGGGTTGGAGTTCCCATTGTTACCCTCACCAGGCTCATGGCCTGAGGAGATGAATCGGATCCCACAGATCCACCAAGAAGCGTATTTTGCTAATTCCCTGCATGGGATTCCACACTCTCCATACATGCTGAGAAATAAGCACAGATTATCTCACCAGATTCCTTGCCAGGGGCATGAAGATTTGGAGCTTGCGGACCACCATTCCCGCATTTTTACGTGTGGCCTACTGTGGATTCAGGTAAAATAAAACCCAAGCCAACCAACCTCTGAAGGTTCAGGAGTCCACCCTGTGGGTGCAGGGCTTGGAGGGAGGGCAGTGTCTGTGGGTGCATAGGAGGTGGCACTAGTTTCCCTTTGCCGTAGAGACTGAGGCATATAGCTGTCTATTAAGGACACTTCTTTGCAAGATAACTGTAGTGGTTGACTGTGTCCACTCGGGAAGTTAAAAGCTTAACTAAGTTGTCTCCACAATATTCACAGCCTGGAGGCTCCACCCTAGAATGACTCATCACTTAAAAAATGCAAAAGGGAAATGAGGAAGGATGGAGTGGTTCGTTTCCTCAAAGGAGCTCTGGACTTCGCAGGCAGCTTAGATGTCATCTCCTGACTTCCAGTGATACAGGAAGAAAAAACTGATCTGGGGTGGATAACCTCCGATAGGGAAGCTCCAAATGATACAGGGAAACTGATCTCCCAACTCGAAAAGTACCTGGGATGAGTTCGTCTTCTCTAAAGCGAAAGAATGAATTTTAGGAACAATTGGAGGTAATGAGCAGAACATACTTATTGAGGGAAAGAAAGCCCCTATCTGAGAGAGGGACAGGAGGGGGGTCCCGAGTGGGTGTCCTCTGGAATCTGTCTCTTCTAAGAACTTTCACAGTGCAAAACCATGCAGGGGGGCGGGTCTAAGGTGAAAACCATGGAAACTCGCTTAGGTGGGCATGACGAGGGACAAAATGATGGTCAGCCAATGAGATTATTGATATAAGCTGAGTCTCAAGTGACTCTATCTTATATTATGCCAGCACTGTAGGACCAGCGTCTGGCTCCCATCCTCTAATCAAGGCCCCCACCCAGGTTCTGGCCTCTAGCATCCCATGGAAATTTCTAGCAGAGAGGTGGCAATGATACTGTGCCTCTCAAACCTGCAGCAGGCCAAGCTCCTCCCTGAGCTGAGGAGGTGAGATGGCCAAAGCCTAAAGGGATTCCTTTTTCTGGAGTAGGCCATGCAATTTAGAGTTCCGGGTTCAAGTGCCTATTCCTAGAGGTCCTACAGATTTATTGCTGATTTGGAAAGAGATAGATATTTGGATTCTTAATTTTCTCTTTTAATATAAACTGTTAATTTTGTCTACAGAGAAGGCTGTTTTTGAGGATGTATTGGGAAATCCAATTATCTTCTCATAAAAAAGAACAACATCATTACAAAATTCAGTATGATGTATAAGTACATTACAAAGTTGACTTTTAAAATTTACACTACAATGAATACATCTTGAAGTGTTTGGTTCACTAATTACTAATGCAGTGCTTAAGTATCCATTTCAATCAGCTAAATTGATGCTATGCATAAAATCTTTTAAGACACTGATGGAAGAACATAGATATTTAACTTTCAGATTGGAGTGAAACTTGCAGGAGTTAATTTTAGAAATATAAAACTTCAAATTAAGTGTAAGTTTTGAATCAGTGTTATGCTTCATTGGATATAACAATGTAGGAATTGATAGAGAATTATTTACAGTGTATTTCTTACAGCAAGAAAAGATTTAAATACCCTTAACTAGACTAGTTAAATGCTTTATGGTGTTAAGAGTGTAAATCAGGAAAAGTATTGGCATGGTTATAAATAATACGTCTATCCCCCCGCTAGAAGTTGGGTTTTGCAGAACCAGTTAGTGGATCTGGAAAGAAATTTGTCCATAAAAGCTTAGCAATGAAAATGCCCAACCATTAAACACTAATTTTATTTTTGTATAGAAATAAGCAAATATTAAAATATTCAAAAGTGGTATAGGTGACAAAGTTTTCCTTGTATCTTTCCCTGAATTTCCAATTTTTCATTAATTTTGTAAATTAGAAAATATAATCACATGATACGAAGTCATTTATAAAAGTTTCTGCTGTGATCAGCATTTGTAAGGGAAACAGTTTAATACAGGAGACATAATTGACAGGAGTATCCTCTATCAGTCATCCAGAGCCATGTACAGAAGAAGGCAGGAGCTCCATCCACACTGAAGGCCCAAGAATCCAGCTCAGACCTGGATCCCACAGCAATGCCTCTCACAAGTCCAGCTGAAGACTCAGAGCCCATGACAATGTCTCATACAGGCCCACGTCACAGATCTGCACTGAGAAGGCCCAGGGGTCACTGGCAGAAGCTAGAACGCCTGCGCTAGCAGCAGGAAGGATCTGTGGCAGCAGGCTGAGGGGTCTTCCCTGGAGCAGGGAAGTGAACCTCGAAGTAAAGACTAGAGCTCCCTAGGGAAGAACAACAGCATCCTCAGCACAGGGAGGGCCCGAGCAACTGCGATGATGACAGCCAAGTTCCTGTCAGGGACATCAGCATGACGGGCTCCTCCAGGAGAGCCCACTACCCTCTCTCTGCCTCTCTACTTCTCCTTTCTCTGCTGCTGGCAGCAACCCTCATCCAGGCCCTCCACACCCAGTGCCACACCGATCCGGTTCAGCTGGGTGGCACAAGCTGACCATCAGGTTTCAATCCTACAGATTGCGGTCTCCCCCTCCCAGGACAGTGTCTGTACCATGGAAGAAGTTTATTTTTCATGCAGGTTGAAGGGCAGAGATAAACAGTGGAGCATCTCCACAGTTCTTAAGGTTCCAGGTATCTACGCTCTGTTTATGGAGCAAGCTGTTTCCCAGAAGCACATGGTGTAACCGTAGTTTCAGCCCCTCTCCCCAGGTGGGGTGATACCATGTGCCCTGTCTTGGTAAAGAGAGTATGAGGAAACTGGTGCCGTTTTTTTTTCTAAGTCTGGTCCTAAGTCTCTGTGCGATGGTTGGTCTATGATCTCACCCTCCACTAGGGACTCAGAGCCCATATGTTTAGATGTGAGCATTGCCACACGGGAGGAGCTGGGATGCTCAGGCAGCAGGAGTTCATCTGGTAGCACAGGTTCAGTCCATCCTATACGCTCCTATTCACTGACCACACAGGACAAGGACCAAGAGGACACTAGATACACAAAGGGGCCAGACCCTGGAAACAAGCGCCTAGAGCAACATGTCCTGAATGTCCCACCAGGAAAAGAGACAAAGGGTCAAGGATGCAACCATCATATCGATCCCAAGAGAGCTTACAGCCCTGGTAACTCCCTGCCTCGTGCACCCTCAGTATCCACAGGCACCCCATTGGTGCCAGCGATGCTGTGGAAATAACTGGTTGTTGTGGGAATAGTGTGCAACTAGGCAGCGTCCATCTGGACCTGACGGCCTTCAAGGGAGACAGAGTTGTGTAATAACATTTTTTGGAAAGATTTACAGTATTTGAAATTCCAGAAAATCTATATAGCACCTCATTAATGCACAGCGTCTCCTGAGGAAAGAAATCTCCCAACTCTCAGCCCACAGCTCACCTAGCAAGTTGGGTTGCGTCAGGTAGCATGTTGGGCCAGCTTCTGACCTCACCACCCGCAAGTCACGCTGCCGCTTCCTGGGGCCCTGCCTGTCTGCCTGGGTCCCGATGACTCTCGCCCTCATGACTGGGACATGTCACCCAGTATTTCTCAGACTGCTGCCATGAGCATTTGGCTCAGACTCCTCGTGACATTTCACCTCAGGTGAAGGATGTGGTTATTTGTCACATTTGCAAAGCACGCCTGTGGTCTAGTCCTTTCCTTTATATTTTGAGAAAAGCAGAGAATAACAGAGCGTCCTTCCCTTTTGACTCTTCTTAACTTTCAAGTTTTGGCTTAAATTCTTTATCCTACTGACTTGGAAACAGTCTGCTCCAGCTCTGTACGTTGAAAATGCACTTTGCTAGTCCTGAGTGCCCATGGGCTTCCTGACTGTCATTTATCCCTCTTACTACCGCTAAAAATGGTTGTTGTGTTTCTCAGAAGGCAGAAGAGAGCTGGAGGCTTTCCCCCCGGGGGCCCTTGCCATGGCGCAACCTGCTCTTCCCAGAGCTTCGCCTCAGCTCTTCCTCCCTTCCACTCTCATCTCAGCTGTGCCCTCACATCCTTGGAGAGAAACCCCATGCTCTTCTCTGAGACAGAAATCCCTCCACATCCGTGTGTGCTGGAGCCGCACAGGCCTGGTTACAGCAGCACGCAGGGCTGTTCCTTCAGATGGGCTCCCTGCTGACCACTCACTCTGCTCCTGTGTGACCCCACAGCAAGAAACACTGACACAGAGATAGTCCTTCAACAGTCAGCACTCGGTCTTCAGACTTAGAGACACATCTGAAAATACCTCTGTGGAAAGAACATCTTTGATGCCAGGGCTACAAATTATAATTCAGGGAGAGTGGGAGACACTCAGTGAGCAATTTGCTCACCTGTGCCCCTGTCATGGCCTCTTTCTGGGAACCAACGTCTTATGCTCATCTACCTGCTCCCCACCTGCTGCCCCCAATGCTCGCGCCGGGTGACGGGGTGCTGCTATGGGATCAGCTCCTGCGCTCATTGCCAAGTGACCCAGCTCCTCTCCGGGTTCAGTGACCGCTCGCCCTGAGCTCTCGATTTGCCACCATCTCATTGTGTCTGTGTGTTGACCCTTTGACCACAGTCATCTTATCAATGCCTCCATGGCACTGCGGGGACAAATGAAAACAGCCACGGCTTTTCATGTGATTGCCATTAACAAACACGTAGCCCCCAAATTTAGGGGAAACCACGTAGTTGGCCGGGTTCATCCACTTTCCAATGCAGCATAAAATATTCTCGTACGTCAGTTCACTTCTGAGTCAGTTCCTGCCCTGGGTTTATTCTCAGCCTCTGGGCTTGCCTCTGCATGGACTCCCTGGAGCTCGTCCCGCCTGCTGCGGGATGCGAAGCTATGAAGGCAACAGTGTCTACTTATGATGAAGTTGCTTTGAGTCTCTTGATCAGGCACAGTCGGAATGAACTAAACATGTTTGAAGAGGAACAATCAAGACCTGTGGCTCCCCCAGCCTAGCCTGCTGTGGCCAATCGGAAAACGAACTTTGCCTAAATCAAGGCTCATCCCCAGCTTTCCGGGGGTGAGGTCAAAACTCAGAGCATGGTGAAAACGGGGATGTCCCCTCGGAATTCTCCCTGACACGGTTGGTCCCCAGCAGCGCTCATGATAATCCTGTTCTCCACATGCTAACGACTTCTGAAAATGAATGATCCGGATGGAAAACTACATAGGCTTTGTCTCCTGCATGCAGTATCAGCTCAGCAGGAAAATAAAAGGCTTTACTGTCTTTGCAGTTTCACAAAGAGCATAATCTATACCTTGACATCTGCAACAGTGATCGTTTTCTGCAACCGCTGTTCCCTTTTCCCCACGCCTTACTATTTCTGCTCTGATTTATTGCTGTTAGCCTATTAACTGTCACTCAGCCAAGTCAGATGACCCACTCACTCCCTGAACAAGAAGAGATCTCCGGTCTAATTTGAAGGCTTAACGCTGCATGAACGCCACATAAATAATAATATTCTTTCTTGACAAAATATTTTAAGAAATCCATTTCCTTACAGGTACATTTTTGAAAAATTCACTCTCTAGCCCCTGTTCTCTTATAAAAATAAGGCAGAAGGAAAATGCAAGAAAAGAAAAGCAAGCCCAGGAAAATCTAACATTAGATGCCAGGCTCTTACCTTCGTGAGTTATTGAAGTGGATGCCTTCTTGTATTTGATATTCAGCGTTGGTTTCCGACTCACGCATTCTTTTGCCTGGTTGAATTTTGCTTAATTATGCAAACGCAACTTTATTTCTCTAGCAATTGCCTCTTTTACTTTACCAGAAAGTCAGAACTTCATCGCATGTTCCCAGGGATTGTTCACTCAGAGTTATGCCGAATAGCAGATGGCTAAGGGGAGCTAATGAAGTCACACACAAAGACCGATCATCACTCATGCAAATCACGGCCCACCAGTCCCCTGTGCCTGGGATGTCCCACACCTGGGCACCTGTAAACATGCCTGTGCAAGCACTGGCAGTTGAGGCCAGGTACCTGCTCGCATGAAATCTGCACAACGTGGACTTTTTAAAATGTCAGAAAGACAATCTCCACTTTTTCTCACTTTTCCAGATTTTAGAAGCAGCAAAAAATGATACAGACCGTTCGATGTCATTTTTATAATTATGGAGGACATCCATCTCCACACAGATGCTGCCGGAGCCTTTTGATTCCAGAAGTCAGCTCTGCTTCTCAGTTCTGGTCGTTCACACACTCTGGGCTGCAAGTTGCTGCTGTTTTGTTTCCTCCTGAAGTTTACATGCAATAAATTCCTATAATATTCTGACTGGTTTCGCACTGGTCTTTTTTTTTTTTTTTTTTTTAATATGGATCTAATTTCTTTGGTTGGGCATCTGTCCTTAGGAACAATCCCTTCAGTGTTCTGGAAGGCCCAAGATGCCATCTGATTCTGAGTCTTTGGCACCTAACCTTTTGTCCTCTGTGCCGTTCCATAGTTCCAGTTCTCCTGTGGAGCTGTACAGTTTCCAGCCAAGTCTGTGTCTTTGGACACCAGAGCCACTGGCCACAGCACACGGGACGGAAGGCCATTCCTGGGTTAAAACTACAGCAAAGCAAAATAAGGAGATGAGCGACCCCAGGCACGGCTAGAACATGCCTCGCCTGAGAACCAGTGCGAGCTGTCTTGGGATGGCGTGGGTCCTCTTCCCCGCTGACAGTGACAGCTTCTTTCAGGCATCTAGGGAGCTATCTGGTGTTCCATGGCCGACCACAGTTCAGCTACTTTCTGTAGAATCCTTCCAGAGGGCGCTCTGTGATGGCAAGGTCAGTGTCTGAAGCTGAATGCAAGGGACATGCGTGTGCGTGTGTGTGTGTGTGCGTGTGCATGTGTGTGAAAGAGAGAGAGAGAAATATCAAGCTGTGGAAAGATTAATCATTTTACTCATTTAGATTCTCATGCATTCACTCACTTACTTACTTAGTGGCCAGTTCAGCCCGCCCCGAGGGCAGGGCTGGTGAGGCACGTGATGCCAGGGATTGAACCGCGGTCCCTGAGCTTGCCTAAGCAGGTGCTTTAGACCACTGAACTATCTTGCCAGACCCTCATGTAGATTTTTATGAGCACTGTGGATCTGTGGCGACCCTTCTTCGAAAATGTGAGTTTCTTATCTCTGCGGTGCCCTACGGGGAGCGCTTCACACCCTTTGTCGCGCTGTCCTTTCTGTGTGCCTCCTGCCGCCTGCACTAGCGCGCGTCTCCTGTCCTCACCACGGTCCTCTGGCAAGTTCTATTCTTCATCTTGCTTTCTCATGTGGCTGCTGCCCTGAGAAACACACGGCTGCTGGCCACCCACACCTCGTGCGCTGCCGTGCTGCCCGACGTGCCCAGAGACAGGTGGGTCACCTGTTACCTGATCATTCCCGTGGCAGCACAATGGCAAAAGCTTCGTGTCTTCCGAGGCTCCCAGAGGGCACAGCGCGTCCAGTCCAGGCCTGCGCTGAGGCAGAAGCATTCAGCAGGAGGACGAGGAGGGGTGGGAAGCAGAGCGAGGATGAGCACTGGAGAAGAGGAGGCTCTGGGCGCTCTGCCTCCACCGCCTCCGCCTTCCTATCACGACCTCAGCAGTGTGCAGACATTGCCTGAAGTCAGAGCCTCCGGCCCCCACCACTGCTTCCCAAGCCTGTCCTGCAGCACGCTGGGCCTTCTGGGTACCCTTTGCCTCTGCCATAGCCTTCCGCGACACCAACACTGGCAGTCACTGCATTCAGAAGGAAGCAGGAGGCGGCTACCCTGGAGCGTGTGGGCCGGGCCAGCCTCACCTCCAAGGAAGCCAGGCACCCTGCAGCAGTGGCCTGCAAGGATGCACAGTGCTTGCCTGCTTGGGGCTCCTCATGGGGTCTTGCCCAGCCCTCCTGGTCTGCAGACCAGTCCGTGGGACCACACTTTGGGACTCTATATTCAAGCCCAGCACCTCCTGTGGCACCGAGGCTGTGGCACGTGGCAGGCGCCTCTCCCCCTGGCTCTCTTATAGGCTGTCACATACCCAACACTGCTCCCTGCAGCACCCACGCGTGTTTGCTTACCCTCCCTCCATCAGGGTTCTGCTCATTTCAGAGATGGTTGACGGATAGGTATGGATGCCTGTGCACTCTGGGCGTCAGGTACTGATTTTCTCCTTCTGTCTGAATTCTGGGTGTCACTCCATCCGGAGATACTGGACACTCTCTTTGAGTGGGCCATTAACAAGTGGCTTTGCCTCCTGCTTTCAATTTATTGGGGAATGGCTCCTTCACATGACTGAATGACCTAAGGAAAATTAGACCAGAGGAAGCCACGCATGGATTACAGAGAGCGCAGGGCAGCAATACGCACTACTAAAGGGAAGCTCTTCCTAAAATCACTGCACCTAATGATATTGCAGGAGTTTGCTGTGACTTAGCTTAATCACCTTCAGAAGACTTAACATTGCACGAAAGAGCCTATGCCCACCAGTCCTTTACCGTGTCGCAGGTAGAGTGCTCTGACACTTTTTATGTGAAAGAGCGTTATATTCATACACGGTTCTGGTTTGCCTTGTTCCCAAATCCTATACCGTTTTATTTATTCCCCATAAAATATTTACTCGAAAGAATTCAGAACGTCCTCTAGAGAAATATCAGTTTTTTGTTTTGCCTACCCTAAAATTTTAGTATCTAAAATCGACATTTATTAAATATCTTAAACATGACTTTACATTGCAGTATGGTTCATGCCTAAGTGTCTCGTATTTGATTTGTTTTTCTTTAAGATTAAAGGCGACGGGTGACAGTTATAAGAGAGTGTTGTCTAAATTGTCTTACCTGCATAGCTCCCTTGGCTTACACTTGTATCTCTAAGCCCTAGCTCAGTGGGCTGCAGTGCCTGCTTAGGCAAGGTTAGGCAAGCGCAGAGACTGGGATCCGACCCCTGGCACCATACGCTGCACCAGCCCTGCCTCCAGGGCACGCTGAGCAGACAGAGTCCAGGCATGGTGGTGCACACCTATAATCCCAGCCCTGGGGAGGTGAAAACAGGAGGATCAACTGGAGTCTGAGCTGCGTACAGAGAGCCTGCAACAACCAAATACATAAAGAAAAAACCTAAGGAAAGTCCACGAAGAAGAAGACAAGAAGGAGGAAGGGGCAGAGAGAAGGAAGAGGAGGAGGTGGCGGCAGCTGTCGTACAAGATGGACCCCGACTGGCGACCGGGATGGGGCACCATGAAAGCAGACGGGACGTAAGGAGCGGAGGGCCAGGGGTCTGCAGATGCTGCACACTGTAGGCAGCCCTGTGGAGGTGGCTTTCACTTAGAGAGGGGAAAGAGTGGAGGAGCCAGGGTAGGATTCGATGCCTTGGAGCGGTGATAAGGTGGCTCTTCCTGCTGCGGCGGTCTGCCACATCGTGGACTGGTTTAAGACAGGAAGTCACGCGTGACACACGGGACCTGTTGCGGGGCACACATTGTTCTGGTACAGCAGGGAGAAAGAGCCCCGCTGGGGTCTGCACGTGAACACATGCGGGCGGGGTCTGTCCTGTGAGAAGATAGCGGGAACCCCACAGCTGCGTGCAGGGTCGTACTATAGTAGGCAGCCCGATTAGATAGGACCGGGTCCTCGAGGACAACACGGAACGCAATTGGCTCTACAGCTTGGCAAGAGACAGACAGCCCACTCGTGGCCCAGATCTTGAAACAAAAGAGTAAAGAAATGCAGCCGCCTACTTCCTTAAAGTTAAGTATCAGGGATTGATGTTCTAAAGGAGTATCGATCACCCTAAAAGTGTCTAAATGAGTCAGAAACTCAACCCCAACAGGAAGAACCCATGTTCCGTCTTCATGGCCACTTGCTACGTGACTTGCTTCCCAATTTGTTCCCGATTTCATCCATTTTACCTGAACAGTGATGCTTGGAATCTCATTGGTCGATCATAACTTCGTCCTACCTCAGGACCACCTCAGCGAGTTCCCATGGTTTTCACCTTGGACTCACCTCATCACGTGGTCTTGTCCTACAAGACCCCTAAAATAGACAGTTTCCTGGGTAACGCACTAGGGTTCCCCTTCTGCTCCCCTTTGGCACAGAAGCTTTCTTCTTCCAATAAATATTCTATTCTAAGCCTCCATCTCGCTCCTAAAATTCATCCTCTGGTTTTAGAGAACATGAACTCATCCAAGTGTCTTTCGGGTTGAGAGTCTGCTTTTCCCTTTCTGCATTAATAGGAGCAGCGGGTGACATCGTAGCCCAAATCAGCGACAGTAAAGCGGACTTGGATCCTAAAGATTCTCATCCAGAGAAGAAGCGCTGTTGGCCAGCTTAGAGAGAACTTCTCACAACTGTCATTCAACACGGAGCTGCCCACTGTGTGTGTATCTGTGTGCGTGCGTGCGTGTGTGCGTGCGGCTCCTGCTGCAGGTTAGGCTGGGAAGTGCTGCAGCCCCTGCCTCCTCCCCTGTGCTCACCCCACATCTCCCACATCTGGCTTACTTTTCTGGGCAGCTTCCCAGCTCCAACTTGATGCTATTTCTTTCTTTTCTTTCTCTCGCTGCACGCTAACGTGTCTGCAACATGAGCTACTGCGATTGCTCCTGCTGTTCCTTTAAGGCTTATCGTTTATTGTCTATGAATCATCTTCTGCCGGTTGTGAAACTCCCTTCCAAGTTGCAGCCAGATTGTTGCGCGGCCAGCTTGTTACCTACACACTGCATGAACCAATAGACCTTAGCAGGCATGATAGCATGAGCTGGCACCCCGTGAAAATCTGGCTGCAGGCACCCTCGCTGGTGCAGGCCTTGTCTGTCCTGTCCTTCCTTGGGCTCTGCGTCTTCATCGCCCTCGCGTGGGGCTCTTCTTGGGGCTGAGTTCCGAGTCTTACCCGATGTGTCTGGTTTCCTGTGTGGATACAGATGCTGACGTTTCCAGGTACTCTGTGGTTGGTGTTGCATCGGAGGGCCTCTGCATAACAGTCATGGGGTGGCCCTGCCTGCCTCTGTCACACTGTGTTAGAGTCCTTGCAGTTTCCTTCGCTCCCCAAGGGGCGCACGGATGAGACGCTCTTGCTTCTCAAGATTCTCACGGCAAGTGTTGCCTCAGATCACAGTGAAGCCCACCCCGATGCTGCAGGTAGGCAGTGCCCCAGGATGCGCCCCTCTAGGTAGGGACGGCAGCGCCCCAGGATGCGCCCCTCTGCAGATCACCGCTCTGTTCCATGCTTGGATTCAGGGCACACCTCAAACTGTGTGCAAAGCCTTCAGTATGTGAGGGGAACACATTGAGGGACTCATCAGGCTGAAACCCGGGTGTGACGCCTCCTCTCTCCCTCAGGCTGTGTGAGCCTGTGCCAGGGCTTCACCCTAGCTCTGCCGAGGCTCCCACACTCAGCAGAGGCTGCCCCGTGTGCATCGAGTGACTGACCAACTTCCCAGAGGATGCAGCCCATCCTGGGAGCTCCCAGCTGCACCAGCGCCTTTGGCCACTGCCCTAACGTCCTCTGGGTCCCATGCCACCTGCCTCCTTCCTACTGGCAGGCTGCTCCTCCCACATAGCTGTCTCTGCCCTCTGCTAAGTCCCCGGCTGGGCAACCTCACATGCAGTCTTTGACGGCTCACTTTGTCCAAGCTGGAGCTGGAGCTGGAGGCTGGTTCTGGGCTCTCACAAACTCCATGCAGCAGGCGTCAGATTCTCAGACTGGTTCTCTTCAAGTCTTTTGTCCCTGTCCTGGTGTGAGGCAGAGGCCCGGGCACACCTGCTCATAGGGAGAAGAGAGCAGCACCAGGGAGCATCTCACCCCAGGAACCCTCGCGCCTCTTCTCCCCTGTGTCCCATGTCTCCTCTGCGCTAGTACGGGCCATGCAGAACAGCGCAGCTGCCCATAGGTGTGTTCAGAAGGGTGGTCCACTGCACACAGCAAGACCCCAGACCTTGCAGCCGCGGTCCTTGCCATCACCACAGAGCGCTGCTGATGCCAGAGCAGGCATCTATGCATTAGAAGAAAAGGGATACAGTTCTGTTTCAATAAACTTTCATTACAAGGGCATGCTGGGAAATGGAATCTTGGCCCTTAGCCCAGCATCATGCTCGAGGACAAAAGTACACAGGCAGCACTTGGCTCTGGGGGTGAGTCCAACCGAGAACACCGTCATCTGCCATCTCCTCCTTCGGCTACTTGAGTCTGTTTCCATGGAGAACATCTCAGACATTCATAAACAATCCAGATCGTCATCGATCCCACCATATTCCTGTGCAGTCCTCTCCAGTTGCCTGAAAGACCCAGAACTTCCCCCGCGGGCACGAGCTTGCGGGCCTCTCTCTTTGGTCTAAGAGCGCATGTCCACACCGTACAAGCTTATCTTTTCCCTATCTTGATGCTGTGAGTCTCTGGGAAAATTAAGTTATTAAAACTTTTGTGAAATTCCGAGATGGGCTCTCCCCAGCTGATTGCGTTAATTGAGATCATCCACATGCCTGAGATTGTATATATTTCGGGTAGGCATTTAGCACAATTGTTTTGAGGTAGCTGAGGCTTTGGAAAGTTGCAGCAAGAAATGTGTGCTTAGCATTTCACGCAGAGAATCCACGCCTCAGTCCTCGCTTCCTTCCTCTGTCCCCGAGGCGAGTCCACCACGGGCTGGGGCTACACTCCATCTCAGTCCTCCAGCCTCAGCACCGCACCGCACAGTGGTGGAGGCTGCCGAGCGCTTTGTCACTCAGCATTTATTTAGTTCACCTGCTGTCCCTGAATCACTGTGCTAATTGTACAACACTGCGTCTTGTGGGACGTCCCACCTACCCCACAAACCCATCAAGAGGTTCACATCTTAAGAAGCTTATCATTTTTCAGGTGCGGATCACTGCCTTTCTTACCGTTTAAGCGTGGGTCCCAGTGAGTCGCCTGGGTTGGAGAGACTCCCACCCTCCCTCCTAACAAAGCTGGACGCGTCCTCACGGAGAACAAAGTATCCAGTGGGCCTTCCAGGAATGCCCTGGGACAAGGCTCCTTGGGGTGCCCTGGGCCCAGCATTGAAAGTGTGCTGGGCAGCAGACACAGGGTGCTTTCTGCTGCAGGGGTGCTGCACCCCCATCACAGAGCCTCTCCAAAGGCCGGGGACAGATGAACACAGGACGTTCAACTGCACGCCTCTTGATGGAGCAGAACGAAGGGTGGAGTGCCGCGAGTGACTCCCTCCTGCTCCTCACCATCGTCTTGTGCTGAGAACACACTGGACGCTGCTCAGGGCATTACGTTGAAATGTCCTGGGAGCACTGTTGGGTTGTACAGTGTGAGCATCTGAGAAGTTGAACTTATTTAGAAGTTTCAGTACTGGAATATGTCCTGCATAATTCTGAAACACACATTTGCAAACGTGTAGGCACGTGAGGAAGCCACGTATGGACTAAGTATTGCCACACCTGGTAATGGCTTCGCCTGCATTTGTGTATCTAGAAAGTACGTCCTTTCTAGGTCTGAATAGTCAAAAAAAGGTCCGTCAGTTCCCAAATACGGAAAAGCTCTGTAAGCCTTCTTTAAAGAAAAGAAAGAATCTGTATTTATTTTTATTAAGGCCAGCTCAGCCTGCCCTGGGAGTGGGGCTGACACAGAGTGTGGTGCCAGGGATCAAACCGCGGTCCCTGCGGCTGCCTAAGCTTGCCTAAGCAGGCGCTTGAAACTGCTGAGCCATCTCACCGGCCCTTCTTATGCTTTCTGTGTGTCTCAATTTGGATACTGCTCAATAAGGCATTTCCTACTTCTCGCTTACTGTAAGATGATCATACTCCCAGGTGAAAGATCTCAGCAGCCAGCATCGTTCTCTAAACAGGAACATTGTCGTCGTTCTCAGGTGTCATCCAAGGGGAATGTTCTCAACATGCTCTGAGGAGTAAATGAGTGTTTTCCTAGCAGCTGGAAGGATGGCGTGGAAGTTGACAGGTAAATACCTCGCAGTGCAGCGCCCCTGCTGGATGACGCCGCCTCCTCGGTCAGGCTCCCTGCTCTGAGCTGCATAGGCGCAGGGTGTCCCTGCAAGGACTCCTCCAGCTGGCAGAAATAGCCAGAAGCCACCCATCGCTTTAGATGTAAGTATGCAACATAAACGCTTAGACTGCAATGAATCAAATCCCGAGGTTCCCATGCCACATTCCTGGATGAGAGCTGAACTTAAGCCGCTCACTCCCCCAAGGCATCACTGCCTGAGACCTCTGCCATCAGCAGTCAATGACCTAAAATTCACACTTCTTTTCCAACGTAAGCAATGCAAATCCAACGTGAAGTTTTCTGTGAATCGCGTATCCATCCCAGTTAGTCCTTTGAATGTTGCTCATTTTTCTTTAATATCTTCAGTTCTTTGATCTCATTAAAACTCCGTTGGCAGGACTCTACTCTGGAGCACAAGGAAGAGTGTGGATCATCAGGACCAGCCAGGAGCGGCCGACTCGCTTCTACGGGCTTGGCAGACTTTGCCATTTGATAGAATTAAATACCTTGTCACCCTGGAAATCAATGGTAATTATAAAGGATGGATTGTTTGCAAGAAAGCAGCCGTACAAAGGAGCTATGGGGCCTGTTTCCAAAGAGAGAATAAGTGTGCGGACAATTTATATTGACCAATTATACCTGCACCCTGTGCATCTATCAGCGTGGTCAGCGCGGGAGGATTTATGAGGCTAAGCCATGAGAAATATAATGAAAGAGATTAAGCATTTTTCAAATGAAATGATGGTGCCATTAGGACGAGTGACACTAAGTCTAAATGCAAATGGTTTTCCCTGGATTAGCTGCCCTTGCATTGTCGCTGGGGCATTGAAAGTGTCACAGCGTGACCTGCCCCAACCCTGAATTAAGGGTCGCGTGGTGTGATAAACCAAATTTAGAAGAACAGCTGCCTTCAGAGGGGCCAAAAAGGACTGGCAAGTTAGAGGTAGGCAGGAATCGCCTCACGCTTGTGTTAATAGTTTCTGCCTCAATGAGCTGGGCTGTGTCAGCCTGAGTTTTCACGGCACAGGAGGCAAGAGGGTATTAGACCTGCAAGAGATGTCATAGGGGAAGGTTTCGTGTGGCAAACAGGCAGGGAAACAGGGGAGGCGGGAGAAGTCTCCACCCTAAGAAGCAAGGCCGGTCACCTACAAGAGAAAGAGGGTGGGAGGGTGAATGGACGGGGTCGCTGCACACCGTGAAGGGCGCTGCACTCAGGAACCCCAGGGTGGAAGCCTTGAGCCTCCAACCCAGAAGGCCCCATCGCCTGGGTTGGTCACAGAAGAGCACGGGTCTTGCACTTTCAGGAACAGGAAATTCCAACAGTAAGTAAGCCTGCAGAGAAAGAAAGGAAAGGAGTGGCTCTTCGGGAGGCGGGGAGGCAGTGACGCCAAACTGGACCAGCTCCTTGGAGGGGGAACGACATGTCCCACATTTGGTGGATACTGTGGTTGGTATCTAGTTGTCCCCCCAAAGCCTCATGTAAATCATGGGGCTGTCAAGCGGGAGGCGTGAGGGGGCGGGGCTCGAGAGGTCGTGGCCAAGAGAGGCACTAGCCGTCACACTGATGGCACGTGCTGTCAGAGTGCCCTCACCCACACCAGGCAGCGGTTTTGTGTGGAAGCATGGAGCAGATCATCCTGGACACAGCAGCAGCCCAGCCCCTCCTCCAGACCCTGTAAAGCAGGGGCAGCATCTTGAAACCTCCAGGAACTATGAGCTAAATAAACCTTTCCTCCCCTAAGCTTGTGTGTCCGGTATTTGTCCAAGCAACGAGAGAAAAGTAACTAAAATAGTGGAGGGACCAATTGCACTGCTCAGGAGACATACAAGTTATGGCCTGCGTGCCCTACATGGGGGGCTTGTGTGAGGAATGACTCGCATCTCGAAAATCTTACTGGATCAACCAACAGGACAGTGAACTGCAGGAGAGAGCACTGGGACGTGTCAGCCCTACCCTCATGGTCGGTCTGATAGGGTCTTTTTTATGTATTTAGTTTAGGGTCTGCAGGGCCTCCCTACACAGACTGGACTCCTAGTGATCCTCCTGTTTCAGCCTCCCAGGAACTGGGGTGACAAGTGCACGCCAGCACTCCCAGTCTCAATCGCCATCTCAGCGCACCCCGAGGGTACGGGCAGCCTGGCATGCTGGAATCAAACCCTGGTCTCTGCATCTGCCTAAGCAGGTGCTTTAGTCCACTGAACTACTTGGCTGACATTTTGATGGGCTCTTTCCCATAACCATTGCAGTCAAGTTCCATGTAGGGCTTGGTAGTTTCTACTGCTTAGTGTTATGAGACGTGTACTGGGTCAGCATAGTAGTGTTTCTAGTTTGGAATACCATAAGAGTATAACACGGTAATATCTACTTGGAGTGTGTGACTAGTCCCACATTCCGAAATAGACTGCTCGATTGCTGTTCCAGATGGGGGAAACTATAGAATATACAAGACTGGAAGTTGCAGAGCCCAGCATAAGGATTTGAGAGGAAGCCCCTCGTAGAGAGCTCGCTGCGGTCCACAGTGCTTCAGCCTCTGTTAGAAGTGTCCGCTCCATGGGCACCCACTGAGCTGAAAGATCCTGAAATTTAACCCCATAAAACAGGGCGATACGAAGCCTGGGGACCAGCCTACTCCTGAAATGCAGGAGAGACGCTGTGGCTAGAGCGGTCTGCACCTATCCGCGGGAGGAAGTGGTGCCTCTCCTGCAGGTGCGCCGCCTGCTGGTGGGCGTCAGCTGACCCAGCAGGCAGTGGCTCTGCACTTATACTAGGGATGCCATGTGGCCCGCCGGGAAACCTTGTCCTGGCTGAGAGACGCCTCATCGTGGGCGTTGAGGAGTTGTCTCATTATTGGTAAAATGTAGATGCCCAGCAAGTGCCCGCAGTGGTAAATTGCCCCATCATGGCGTAGACAGGCCCGTGGAAAGAACGGGGCTTTCAAGGAGAGGAAATGCGCTTCAGGATATTTGCTCCAGAGCTGATGGAGAGTCTGAAAGGCTTCCTGGAGATTAGCATCACACACTGGCTGTCTTTATCCTCAGATGGGGTGGAGGGAAGGGTTGCCGGGAAAGCCGGGGGCCTGGACCTTAGATGAACAACTTAAACCAATCTGGTGGAAGTGAATTTGCAAGAGATTCAGGGCCACAGACGTGGTGCGTGTGGTAGGAAGGAGGTGAGGGAAAGCACCGCCCCTTCTCCAGGTACCCGCCAGCATCTGGCCTTGGTCACACGGACCCCAGAGCAAACTAGTACAGAGGCTGGTGGACAGCCGGGACCGAGGAGACCTGTGGTCAGCCCTCTCCTAGTCCCCGGAGCAGGCTGGCATGCTGTGCGACAGGGCCCCGAGGGAACCCAGCCCACGGGCTTTCTACCAGGACCGGGGTCTACCTGGAGCCAGACCTGGAGGAGAGACTCTCCTGACCCAGACTTGGGGGCCTGTCTGTACCCGAAAGGGTTGCTGACATTGAGAAGCACTGCCCTGAGAGGGGAAAGCCTGTCTTCTTTCTGTTTTGATTTGTACCTAATTAAAGCTCACGTGAGTGACAGTTTTCAAATTAGGCATTGCATGTTTAATCTGTTTAATGCCAGAAACTGTTCCAAGGCATTGCTATCTGGGAATTATGAAAACTTGGAAAGTAAATAAGGCACTGCTTTTTCCACATGCCCGACTGGGGGCTGAAGAAGGGAGTTATTATTATGTTCATAAGAAAGAAACTGGCCTGGGCCAAAGGGAATTTTCCTTCTCCCACAGTAAGACTCTATCGAGATCCATGAGAACTCTGGGTTGGGCTGGAAGTTCTTAAAGTCGGTATTCTAAGAAAGATAAAAACAGTTATTTAAGGGGAAGCGGAGCTCTCTGGAGAGGAGTGTCTGAGGCCCCCATCCTGGTCTTATTTTTCTGCTGGGGAGCAATGCACTCCACCCATTGGTGCATGCCATGAGGAGGCTGCACCGTGACAAGGCAGGAGCAGGGCTGCTGGCCCCGAGGCTGAGCAGAAGTGCCAACCCGAGCCGCGGCCTCCCGGCTCTGTCCTCACACTCTGTCCGTGAAGGCCAGACTGCACGCCCAGTGTTCCTGCTTCCACAGGAGGTGGCACCCTACAGGGACCAAGTGAGCCTCTTCATGTGGCCTCGGCCTCTTGAGCAGGCAATTGTCTGATGGAGTTGGAACACAAGCTGGTCGTGAATGCCAGGCCTCGTGTATGGCTGAGAAAACCCAGTAGAAGGCTCGGGCAGCTCTGAGTGGAGGCTTAGGGAAGACTGAGGGACAGCTTGGACAGAGACCGGAGGGGAGCTGGCCAGTCCAGCTCGCTGCTCTGCTCCACAGGCCAGGGAAGTGCAGAGGCGGCATCCACGTGGGCACAAGCGTCCCGCACCAGCAAAGCACGGCGTCACCTTAGGGTCACACTCAGGAGCTTGTGTTAACCAAAGCCACCCAAGCAAGGCAACCGGAAGTCTCTTTTGGTGTATCCCAGCTCCAAAGAGGAGAGGACAGTGCTCCTTAGCCAAGGACACTGGCGCAGGGACAAGGGTGACATGGCAGGTGAAGAACATTCACCCCCTAAGGCCAGTGGTTCCAGACCGGGCTGGATCTAAGCATCATTTATTTCCCTAACCATGTCATCTTTTCTTGATATCTTCTGCCCCAAGGTCTCGGATATACATGTCTCTCTCTCTCTCTCTCTCTCTCTCTCTCTCTCTCTCTCTCTCTCTCTCTCTCTGTCTTCCTTTTTCTTCTTTCTTTTCTTCTATCTTCTCTCTTATACGCTCCCTTCCTCCTCCCCTCCCTGTTTCTGTCAACTTTCTTTCTATCCCTACATCTGTCTTTGTCTTTTCTTAATTGTCAGTCCCACGAAGCATCAGGATGTGTGTGCTACTCCAGAAATTCTACTCACCCAGAAGCTTGTGAACACACTTGTGAAGTGGTCCAGAACTGTGGCGGGATGGGGGGTGATTGAGGATGGGGTGAGCTCTGGTGCTGTGTGGTGGTGCTCTCTGAAGGACCTGGAGGGGGAAAGAGGTGTGCAGATGTTCAGAGCTGGCAACCCACCTGTGCAGCCCTGGGTAGCACAACGATGCGTCTACATGACCCTCTGCTACAGGTGTGCGAGCACGGAGTTCCTGGTCTAGGATTCAGGGGTGAGCCATGCGTGAGAGCTCGGAGAGGTGCTCTGACCTGTGAGTGGGGCCTGCTCTCCCAGGATTCTGCACAGCAGCAACGCTTGCAAGCTCGGGTGTCTTTCAGGTAGTGAGGCTCGGTTGTGTCTACAGAGTGTTCAGGGTCTCACTACACATTGGACTCGTAGTGATCCACCTGTTTACAGCCTTCCAAGAGCTGGGATTACAGGCGCGTGCCACCACACCCAGTCTCAATTGCTGTCTCAGAGCGCCCTAGCGGCCAGGCCAGCTCTCCAGGCCCAGAGATCAAACCCCCAGCTCCTGCACTTCTTTTCTTGATTATTAAAGTTATATGATTTTTGCTTGTTCCCTTATTTTTTTCTTTCAGAAATGCATTGATTTAATCAAATGTACAATGCACTATCGATATCTTCACAGGTTTCTTTATATTCACTCTTCTTCATGTCTATTGACGTGACTCTAGATATTCTTTACGTCCAATCGGCTTCCTACCAATAGACTGTAGCACAGTGGCTGCGACCCCGGGTGAAATCGGCTCCCCACAAGGGATGATATTTAACACGTGGCGGGTGCGCTTTGGCTAGGATTGAGACACTTGCTGTCTGTGCTACCGACGAGACAGAATAGGGCACATCTGCAAATTCCTCCGCAGCCACAGCGTCTTCACACTTCTGCAGCGCACGTGTGTCCACACCTGGAGAGGCAGGCCCTTGCGCCCCTCTCCACTGACTCCCTCACGGAGCCCCTCCGCTGCCCCTCTTCCGCCCTTTCCCCAGATGACCCTGCCCCCCCTGCGGCCCTCTGCTCAGCAGCCGAGCCATCTGCAAGTCATCCTGCTCATCAGCTTGGAGAGAAGGCGACGCCCGCGTGGTCCTCCACACTCCCAGGATAGCACTGCGGGGCCGTCGGCCTGCGCCGCTCCACCTGTCCGGCTGCCAGCGTCCAATGGTTGCTGCGCTTGCCTCCTGCATTGCTCCGCATGAGGTTGGGCGAGGGCGTGCATTACCCCAGAGCTGTACATTTTCATACTCACGTGAATGTTTCTTAACATTTTGTGGTTCTAATGGCCGTGAGTGTTCCACAAATAGAAATCAGACAACTTACACGATTCCAGAAAAAAATCTTCAGTTCCACACAAAATTCTCAGATCAGGATGATTCTTTCCTACAAGTGTCAGCGTCTTGCTTTACATATGTTTATCCAAAAACCCTCACATAACTTTCAATGTATACTTATTCCTTTCCTTTGTTCAACACCGTAGGGATCCAGGGATACAACTCTGAGGCCCAAGAGCCTGCCTGGCAAGTGCAAGGTCCTGAGTCCCATTCCTGATATCACCTATTAAGCAGACAAACGCTTCATTAAGATGGAGTTGGCATGTAAAAACTGTATATATTTAATGTGTGCTCAAGGAAACTTTCACAGCACACTTTATGCATGGCGTGAGGTAGGCCTCCAAGCGTAGATACTTCAACTAGAAAGCCTGGTGCTTTAATGCTTTGTTAATGTCGTGTAATGAAGTTGCCCGGACATGTCCACTGCACATCGGATTTGCAGTCAGATGATCCGGGCAACAAGGCGGCTCGCTCAGCACATTGGTCTCCCCTTATTCCCATGTCACAATCCTAATTAACGCAGAAAAAGGCTACAACTTGACAATGAGCAGTCATCTTCCTCTGCTTCCATGTTCATAGTGGTCTCAGCCGTTCCAGGCTTGGCAGCCCCTGCTCCTCGGCTGGGTCTTGGCTTCACAGTGACATTCCTGGAGAGTCATTTTTATTGAGTGTTACCATCTTTGGTAAACACATGAGGTCTCCTCCTCAGGAGCGGTATCAGGTGGCTGGGGACGAGCCAGGGCTTTGGAATACGTCCTAGCTCTGCGCCTCAGCTGCAGGGAGAGAACAATGCTCCAGCGATAAGAGGACGGACCACATCCGCCCTGCCCCAGGTCGAGATAACGCACACCCAGGTGCGTAGACCATCGCTAGGAACAGAGTGGGGGTGCTGGAAGTAAGCGCAGGTCTCCTAACCAGGTACTTTATCAGAACTGCGCAACCCACTGGCTTGTTCTAAATCTTGGTAGAAAGCCACCGAGCTTGGTGTTAGTGCCTTTTAAAAAAAACCACTAGACTGAGGAATCTGTTGGGGTAACACCTGTAAAGAATGCCACTCCCCACAAACGTAAGGAATTCTGGGGACCTCAGTCAGTAACACTGATTAAGGTGAATGTGATCAGAGTAAGTACCGTCTCACTGCAAAGTAGGCCTGTCACATGTCACTATCAGGTGGCAAAAGAGAGGTAACTTCTGTCCCTAATACCCGTTCTTTACCTACCCTATTCTTGCCCTTTTCACAGTATGCATAATTATGCCAAATAAATAAGATGCATTTGGAAAATGAAAAACATTATAAATGACCTTGTATTTGTCCTGGAGGAGGAAAACAGTCAATGCATTTGTGGGGAGCGGCGGTGTTCTTCACAAGTGTGACCACAACAAATTCTCTGGTGTTTCCTAAAAGGTTCTAGCAATAGGCACGGTGGCTTCCTACCAAAATTTAGAACAAGCCAGAAGGTTGCGCTATTCTGATAAAGAAAATGTGAAAAGATAAAAAAAGAAGAGTAACTCCTCAGGAGAAACAAAAGGACCGTCCCAGCTTCGCTCCACTCAGCCGTCTGGCTTCTCTCTCTGGTAACCCCCGCACCCCTCCATCGACATTAGCATCTGCCAGTAAATCGACAGCTCTTGTAGAATAATGCTGCTGGAAAAGTCAGAAGGCGAAAATGATGCACACTGGAGCATTTATGTGTGCTCCCAGATCGGCTTCGCCGCCTCGTTTCTCTCCGTAATTGATGCTCTAGTTTAGGGTTCCAGAGATGCTCCCAAGCACTGAATGGGGAGGAAGATGAATCCATCACAGCCACGCATTTGGCTTATTCTACAAGAAAGTTTCTACAAATGGTGAGTCATAATTTATTTATTTATTTATTTATTTTTTGCCACTATGTCTGTCTATATCGAAACAGAAAGCAGGATGATGGGATGGAGAATTCTTGAAAGATAAATATTTTTCCAGTGCTATGCAAATGCCATACATTTATGCGCACATTCAGACAACATTAGCTTCCCTGGGAGATGTGAACATATACATTACAATATGCATCTATAAAATCCCAGGCAAAATCGTGTACTGAAAGAGAGGAAGCAGCTCGTGTGAGGCTAACTTGGGAAACCTTCACCTTAACCTGCACCCTAGGCGCCTTCTCTAGTAGCCGTGGATCAATGTCAATTTTCAGGTGCTGCTATTTAGGGTTGGACAGACTCCCAGGACATCTCGCCATGCATGAGGGTGGCATGGCTTTTCACACCTCCTGTGCACACGCCCCTTGAACTGATGAATCTGGGGCACCGCCAGTTGTGTAGCGTGTACCGGTGATTTCTATAACTTCCTTTAATTCAGGACACTTCACAGGAGATGTGTAGACTTTTAATTACAGTGAGTTTCTGTGACTTTCAGGAGGATGTAGCACCTTGCTGGCCCTTATAGCAAGCAGATGGAGAGAGAACCAGGGCATCGCGGCCCCAGCTCCAGAGGACTGGAAAGAAGAGAAAGAAACAAGGACCCAAGACTGCACTGAAGTGCTTCCTGGGCTGTGAGGCAGGGTGAGGACTCTGGGACTCTGTCGGCAATGGAGGCAGAGGGGCAGTGCAGGAGTCGGAAGTGGAGCATCGCTGAGATGGGTTACGAATCAGGCCCAAGGAGCACAGAAGCCACCTGTGTGCGCGCTCACCGTCCTGCACAGGCATAAACTCG
>PVJA010004245.1:6171-25144 GCA_004027025.1 Myocastor coypus | reverse complement strand
GTTCTGTCATAGAGTCTGACTTTTCCTTGGACCAGAGAAGGTGCATGGCCACTGGTGAAGGATCATGGCGCCGTATCTTAGGTAAGTAGCAGACGGTGGGATCAGATAGATTCACCGCTCCTGACTCCATAGCAGCAATTGCTCACCAGCGCCATGGTTTTTCCGTGGACGCTTTGACCTGTGAGTTGACGTCATCGTATCGCCTTAAGCAGACAGCCTATGAGGACAGAGAGCCCGGAAGCAAGGCCCGCTTGGCCATCCTGGCTCCTGAGATGTCTCTGAAGCTGGCAGTTCTGATTCTGTGCAACCAGGCCTGAGAGATGTCACACCTGCGCAGTGGCTCGTGGAATTATTAAGAACGGCAGTAGCAATTTCCCTTCAAATAAATCCATTTTGATATGGATGTAACTCCTGCTAATTAGAGGTGATTTGGAAGATGCCACATAGTATAAGGAAAACTGGTTCTTGCACCAAATACCACCCGTGTCAGCTTGCCGTGATTCTTTGGAGGTGTTTTGAGACTCAATGCAGAATGTAGGAACTCATGGGTGAAGGTCCGTGCCCTGAAGACACGTGTCTCCTCCAAACTCAGTAATGACTTAAAATGCTCCCCGCAAGGGTTCCAGGAGCAGTGCACACCTGCCGCGTGGCGGGCTCCTGTTTCTGAAGGGAGAAGCAAAGGGGTCAACAGAAGGTAACTGGCCAGAAAGCATATGAGCACGATGGCTGCCTTCGGGGGTGCTAGATCGGGACACCGTCAGTCCTACCTATGGTATTCTGGCCGTTCACTACAGCTCTGAAGGCATGGCAGTGATGCGTGTCACTATGGGTCCTGATGTGGTAACAATGTGGATCTCAGGAGTTTATGGAGGAGATGGGTCACCTATGACCCCAGGGCCAAGCCAAGTCCAGAGACTGTTTCTATGGATACAGTCTCCATGGACACACCTATCCCCACGGGCGTGCACCCTTCCTATGGTTGCTTTCAACCCCAGGAGAGGGGTGGTGGGCAGTGAAGCCAGAGACTCTCTGCCTGCAGAGTTCTGCATGTTTTCTCTTTCTGTGTCTGTGGGAAATTCTTTCACTGAACACGCGCTGAAAGTGAGACCCATCCCTTTCTCCCCCATGGGGAAAATCTGCCATGTGCCGCTGCCTGTGTTGGGGGCCTACTGGCTGTTGGGCCCGTAGGGCAGAGAGGGAGGTTGGGGACGAAGCGCACACTCATCACACAGTACTTCCCCCGAGCAAGCCTCACCCCACACCTACCACAGAGAACCAGGAAGGGCAGTGCTTCCCTGGGTCCCCGGGAGGCAACAGCTGGTTATTGGTGCAAGATACCCGCCTCGGAGCTAAGGAAATCCCTGCTGTGTGTGCAAGTGATTAAAATGTGCACTCCAGGGATAGCCAACATGCACAGTTCTGTTCGTTCTGTTTTCTAATTTATCCATTAACCATCCACTGTGAAACGTCCAACCCCACGTCTAGCCCCCACCAACAGAACGTCGCTGAGCACAGAGGCCGTGTGGGGCCGATGTGGAGCTTGGCCCAGGATCCCAGGTCTTGCCGTCCCAACGCCTCGCCTCCAGTTCGCTCTACATTTTATCACCGCCTGGTTTGCAAAGTAATTTGAAGTTTAAAATGAAATTATTGCAGGTTGCAATGTTTTCCAGTAATGGCTACCAGGGGAACTATATTAGAATTACCATTATTATCTAGGAAGAAATAATTCACTAACCAGAACATTAACAAACCCCCAAAACATACGCAACAAAGTATACAAAGCCACTCTGCAGGTCTTTCAAAAATTATATCCCTGTCTCAATAGTTCAATGTACAGAGATTATTTGTCTATTTATGAAGTTAGCCTCCAATAGTTAATAGTTTGATACTCGTGGAAATAGCACTGGATTGTCAGTTTCAATTTCCAATTACTCACTGCAGGTCCATAGAAATAGGCTTGATTTTTTTATTTGATCCTGTGCCTTGCAGTCCTGCTGGGCTCCCTGATTCCAGTACCACGCTAAGACTGCATAGCATCTTCACAGAAGTGACCAGGCGAGGTGCGAGGACAGGCAGCTTCCCGTTTTTTTCTTTTTCTTTTTTTTTCAATTTCTTTATTCTTCACTGATTTGTCTTGCTTATTGCATTTCCTGGAAGCCTATGAGAAGAATTTCTGGGACACTCAAGCTGTTCTCCATCGTGGAGAGAAAATACGCTCAGTCTGTCACCCTTATATGCGATCGCAAATGTAGGAGTCCTGTAAAGACTCCTCGTCAGGCTGGCAAGGCCGGCTTTGATTCTTGCTACCTGGAAATTTTGCGTCATGAGTAAACATTGAATTGTGACTCTGTTTCTACCCCATCAAGATGACTGGACATTTTCCTTTCTTAATCTGGTGACGTATAAGATGAGGTCGACAGCTTGTTTGCATGAAAAGCTTTTTGCCTCCCTGGGATGAAATCCACGTAACCCTGCAATCCTTGGATGTTGGGGGAACACCTGCTCACCCGGGTGCACCCCAACGTTGTTTCTGTGCCTCTTGTGAAAGACCATAAAGCATCCAGGTACCAGGAAGCCACATTCCACTGCAGCCTGTGTAACTACCTGTGCTTCCTGCTCCCTCGGCTTTGCGTTAATACCAGGTAGCCTCTCCCTTCACCTTGGTGTTTGTGTTACAGTGGTATAGTCCATCAGTTTTGTTTTGTTTTGTTTTTTTCCCAAGATGAATTTTGATTGTAAGAGTGGCACAAAACCATGTAGGCAACAGTTACACAAGCCCCCAGTGCAAACCCCTGTTATCCCCAGTGCAAACCCCTGATGTGTCTGTACCCACAACTTCCGTTAGCGCTTGTATGCATGTTAAACGAATCCACATTTTTGTTCATTAAACTTGCAGTAGGTAGTGGGAAAGGGACCCGCTGCTCATTAAAATGTTCATGCCGGAGGGTGAACCGAAGAACAGGCCGTGTAAATAATTGCAGCTCGGCGTTCTTGTTAGGAAAGATATCATTAAGGAAAGAATGCAACAGCGCACAGGCAGGGTCGCAATGTCATTCATCAAACGGTGGCGCTGCGTCGCCGGCCTGTCTCCAAGGAAAGAGAGTTTCCCTCTGCAGTGATAGATTCCTTTGCGGGAAGTACTGGCTTTATTTTCTCAGGTACTTGGGCTTTCACCAGACTGTGGTCTGGCTGGGCCCCGCGCCAGGAGCTGTGAGCGGCAAACTGTCCTTCACAGCTGGCCGGAAGTGAAGGACATGCGCCTGACAGTGCTCCAGATGACACGGAACCTCACAGATGGACGACCGAAGGAATTAATTCAACTAATGGATCACTGATTTCAATAGAGGATACGTGTTTAAAAAGTGTTGTTCTTCGGGGCTGTAAAAGATTTCAGAGTGAGATGGAAAACAGAAGCGCAAGGAATTGGCACCGGCGGAGGTAGCAGCTTTGAGCTTGCGTCCAGCGGGCTGCGGCCCAGCGCTGGACGGAAGAGAGGGACAGGCTGTAGCAGCTTCTGCGCTCCACGTCTGCCTGGCATACGGACTTGGGCTCAAAACTCATTGGTAGTGAATAAGAGAAACACACCACTCCTTCTCGTGTTTTACTGGTAAGCTTCTGGAATTGGGCCTTGGAGGAATCCTTGCTTGAGATCAAAGCTACTCAACAATTCCAGGTGTCAGAGCACTAGCTGTTTAAACTGAGGCAGCTACAGGGATAGATATCTTCGTGGAAAGTGGTAGTCGAATATTGAGGCGTTTTTCTCTTTAGTGTCAACTTGAGGGATCTCAGTGCTCTTTCATTTCACGTGTATTTTCTCTTTTGTTCCGAAACGATTGCCTATCCATTAAAGAGTAACTATTTTTAAAAGGAGGTGGTGGCTCTGTTGAGAGGCTCCCCCAAAAAATGTTTGTGGGAGACTCATACTGGGCTGACGGCGGGAGCCACGGAGCTCGCCACCGTGCATGGGATGCCGGGATCTGGGCACCTGTCCATGGACCACAAGGACCTTGTCCATCCTTCCGCAGAGCTCCCTGCTGGCCTGGGCAGTGCCTGCCAAGCTGCACTGTAGCTGAGTCCCCCCGCCGCGCTCGCCTTCTCATCTCTTGATGTAAATTCAGTTGATGAAGAAACGCTGCCTTCCTCTGCGTTCTTAATGCGTGAGCGTGTGGGGTCCCTCCCCTGGGGTCCGCGACTTGCCAGGCCTCGCTCTGTTCTCTTATCCCCTCCAAGGTCTTCCAAGCATACATCACTCCTCCATGGCTCTGGAATGTGAGAAGTAATGTGTGCCGGCACGTGGCCGCCCCTGGCTGCTGGCCTCCGTCACCTCTGCAGCCCAGACCCAGCCGGTGTGCCCACCCTGCCACACCAGTCCTGGCCACCTGGCTCATGAAGGTGGCTCCTGGAAGGCTCGCGTCACAGAACGAGTGCTCTGCATTGCATGTGACCGTGTGGCACGAACTGGAGGCAGCCTCTTGGAGATCGTGGAGCAGGAAGTGCTGGGGAGCAGCCCACGGCTGTAGGGGAGGGAGGGGGGGAGGGTGGGAGGGAGAGGGAACGGGGAGGGAGGGAGGGAGGGAAGGAAGAAAGGAGGGAGGGAACCAACCCCCTGTAGCTGCAGCCCTAGCCCGAGAGGAAGTTAAGCAGGGTGTCTGGGGTCCACAGAAAGCACCCGTTTGAGTCACTGTGTCAGGGCCAGGTGACTTCGAGCCAGAAGGTGAGGCTCTTAGTCAGGCATTTCTTTGTCCACTTGAATGAATCCACCATGGTCAGCAGCATAGAACTGTGACCACAAGCCTGAATTTATTTATTTATTTATTTATTTATTTATTTATTTTTCGGACCTGGATTTGAACTTACAACCTTGCACTCGCCAGGCAGGCACTTGTACCATGGAGCTATATCCCCAGGCTCCTGAGCCTGAATTTAGAAACTGGGTTTCTCTTTCAATAAACGTGTGAAGTTTACAGCCAATTGCTTCTGGACAATTTCCACTGGACCTGTCACCAAAATTTGAGGTCCCTGCTGTCTCCCGAGGTTTCTGGGTAGTGGATTTGAGGTACAGAAAAGCGGGGAGTGCTGGCACGCCATGGTCCATTGGGTTCACGTCTTCAAAATAAACAGAGAGGGACTAGCACAGAGAAGGCGGCTCCACAGGTAAGGGTTGAATAAAATTAATTCACTTATTACTGCAACGACACTGTCTTTTGGAAGGTGAAAATATCAGTCTTTGACTGGTATTGGTATGTTCATGTAGAAATATTTTAAGGAAAGTATGATGTTCTTTTATGTTCTACTTTTGATTATTAATGGCTAAGAGCATTGCTACTTGCCTACAGACTGGATTATACCAGAGCACATCAGGAAGTCTATCCAATTACGGATGTGTTCTCTAGGTAACCCATTGATTTTATGACATCTCTTTTGGGTGTCTATCATTTTTTTTTTTTTTTTTTTTTTTTTGTCTTTTTGAGACAGGGTCTCGCTATGCAGTTGAGGTTGGTCCTGAGCTCACTTTTGTAGCCCAGGCTGGTCTAGAACTTGCACCAATCCTCCTGCCTCAGCCTCCCGAGTGCTGGGATTACAGGCGTGAGCCACCACGCCCTGCTCTATCTTATTTTATTGTGTATTTAGTACAGGGTCTACAGGGTCTCACTGCACAGATTGGACTCACAGAGATTCTCCTGGTTTTAGCTTCCCAAGTGCTGAGATTACAGGTGCCCAGTCTCAACCACTGTCTCAGTGAGCTTGGGGGTGGGGCCAGCACAGTGCACTGGGGATGCAACCCCTGGCCCCTGCCTCTGCCTAAGCAGGCGCTTTCATCCCCTGAGCTATCTGGTTGGGTATCTATTTTAGTTTCGCGCCTAAATACATGTACCTTAAACAATATTCCTCCAACAGGTTTAATTATATGGTGATTATAATTTTATAATATATTTTCAAAACAGAAAGCTTAAAGAGTTTAATAGTGTGCTGAATAAAAATTGATTAAGCCACAAATATTTAACATGAACTAAAGTCACAATTTGTATGTTGAAATAATAAAACATATTGACTATGCATTGGTAATCACAAATGGACAACACGTGACAAATGATTCTCATATTTTCAGTGGATTCGCTATTTTCCAATAATGACACATCATAGCAATTAAATAGATAAAGAGAGGAACAAATATATACAAATTCATATGCAGCATGAAAATGTGTACGCATAATATGGGTACATCATACATACTTATATATTCTTGTACATCTATGTGTTTTCATATACACATTTATATCATGTATATCAGATACATGTGCAAATATTGTCTCTTTTAAAAATATATACAGTATAATGTTGTTAACACAATTTCCAAAGTTTCTCATGGCATTCTGAAAGCAATTCCCGCTCATGCGTACTTAATTTCCAGGTGCATACTCAATTACACCATAAATAAATGAGCACCTTGTTTATGAACTATCTTTGTGGTGGGCAGTGCTTGGCCAAGGGTAGGGCCTCAGTCAATATTTTAACTGGATGGCTTAAGATATTATTAGAAACAATTTTCTATCTATTTGTGACCCGCTGGTTTAATTAGTCTCTCTCATCCTATTCTTGCTGGATAGGTCAGACTATCATGAACCTCACAGCAGGGTGTCTCAGTCACTCTTCTCGTTGCTGGCACAAATACCCAACACTCAAAAGGAAGGAAGGAAAGGTTTATTTAGCTCACAGTTCATGGAGGTTTCCATCCATACATGGCTGGATCCAAGGCTGAGGGGCACATGGTGGAGGACAGCAGTTCATGGTGGCGGAACAGCAACAAACGGCGACAGAGGCAACAGAACAACCAGGCAGCAGAGAGCAACAGCACGAGTCTGTCTCTCTGCCTCTCTTTATATTTCATTCAGGCTCTCTGCCTTACCCTATCCACCTCAGGCTACACCCATAATCCCAGAAGTACTTAAAACACATAATCCCAGAGATCATGGATCAAGTCTCAAACTCTAGATCAGTGCTAAACACATAATCCCAATGACTCATGAGTCAAGTCCCAATCTACAGAAGTCCCCGCCCAATGACTCCATGAGGCTTGGCGGGGACAGCTAGACATAAACCATAACACAGGAAAGTGGAGTAAAAAGATGTAAATTAAGTATTTCAAGTAGAAAGGAAAGGAACTATGAGTCTAGCGAAGGCTGTTAAAGAAAGAACCACAGTTGGCAGGGACTTCAGGACAGATTCCTTGAAGCAGTGACCTCTGCACATGTCGTTAGCGGTTATTTGTTCCATTTTGGCTTACAGGTAATGGTGGACAGTCCAGGTGTTCTTAAATAGGGGCGTGCTTAAAGGCACGATGCGGTCCATGCATCCAACAGGATGAACTGAGCCACCGAACGGCCTCTGGGTATGTCCCCTGGGTGAATCTGCAGGGTCTGATGCCCACCGAACACATCCAGGGCCCAAAGGTCCCAGTGGATTTTCATTTATGCACTGATTCAATTGTGCAGCGACGTAGTTACAGAAATGGAGATGAGACGGGTGCCCTCTCGGGCTGCACACGGTGGATGTGGTATGAGGGGCTGGTTGCTGTTATGGTTTGTGTGCAGTGGTCCCCCCAAAGCCTCATTCAGTCACTGGGGTGCAGTTCTAGAGTCTGCGATTAATTCATGATCCAAGGCTGGGATTATGGGTCTGAGTACAGCTGGGACTGGGATGTGAGGGGGAGGAGGCAGCCTGTGTAGACTCTAAGGGCAGGAGAGAGGCTCCCCTCTGCCACCGCTGTCGCTGCTCCTTCCTTTTACATTGGCTCTGTGCTGTTTGCCACCACCACCAACAGCTGCCCTCTGCCCTGCGCTGCTCTGCCTTGGAGTCAGCTGAGCAGGGACTGAAACCTCCACTAACTGTGAGCTCAATAAGCCTTTCCTTCCTTCATCAGGGCTGCCAGGTATTTTTCCCCAGAAACAAGCCAAGAGTAATTAAGACGGCAAGGAACAGCAGTCCTGAAGGAGCTCTGCGTCTGCTGAGAGCCCTAACATGGAAAGCACTCTGACCTAGGTGTGTGGCAAAGCAGCGCAGAACTCAACACTCAGGGTGCAAGCATGCATAAGCATGAGAGACTGCAGCGAGATGGATTAGGGTCGTTTCCATGTCAGAGTCTCACACGAAGTAGTCTTCTGGTTTAGCACAAAGTCACACTGTTGAAAGACGGCTGGTAAATTGCACACAGCGTCTCTCTGCATTGTCTTACAAGTCCACGTAAGTTTCTAGTACTTTTGATAACAATAGCTACTAGAGCCACGCAAGGTGACCCGTGTCTGCAATTCCCGTCCCGTGGGAGGTGAAGCAAGAAGAGCCAATGTTTGAGCCCAGCCTGAGCAACTGAGCGAAACGCTGACTCATGGTCATACTGAAACTGAGCGAAACGCTGACTCATGGTCATACTGACTCGGCTAGAGACGCAGCTCAGTGCACAGGGCTTTCAGGGATGGGAAAGGGGTGGTCAGGCACAAAGGACAGCACTATAAAGTCACGGGCCCAGGCTGTGCAGACGGTGCTCGCCTTCCTCTTGGTCATTTGTTGCCAACCGTGGTCAACCCCAGAGTGTTCTGCGATATCGTTGCCGACGGGGAGCCCTTGAGCCCCGTCTCTTTGGAGCTGTATGCAGACGAAGTTCCAAAGACAGCAGAAAATTTTCCTGCTCTGAGCACTAGAGAGAAAAGATGTGGTTATAAAGGTTCGTGCTTTCACAGAATCCATCCAGGATGTATGTGCCAGGGTGGGGACTCCCTGTGCCACAGTAGCGCTGCTGGCAGGTCCACCTACAGGGAGAAACTCGACGGCCGGAACTTCGTTCTGAAGCCCATGGGCCCCGGGCATCTCGTCCATGGCAAAGGCTGGGCCGAACACAAGTGGGTCTCAGTTTCTCATCTGCACCGCCAAGACCGCGCGGTAAGCACAGGGCACAGTTGCACCCCGCAAGGCTGGAGTGAAAAGGGGCGCTTCGGGGCAAGGCTTAGCTTTCCTCTCAAATCAGAGAAGCATCATGGGAGAGGACTGCTTAGGGATGGCTTGGGCAGTGCTAACAGAAGCAAGTGAACAGAAAGCAAGCTCCTGGGAGCAGCTGGGCACTGAGGCTGTGACGTGCGTGCGTGCGTGCGTGCGTGCGTGCATGTGTGCGTGTGTGGAGGGGTGTGTAACTTAGAGTGACTGCTTTTATTTTGAGATTGGCTCCTGGTTATGTTCATGTTACTACTTGAGAAAGCCAGCTAGGTGGCCGCCAGCATTTGCTGGCGAGCTTGAGGCAGCAGTGTGGGTTGGCGGGGTCCCTGCTCCGAGTGGCTAAGTGTAGTCCTGGAGCTCACCCGTGCTTCCAGGCTGGACGGCAAGCGCGAGGTCTTTGGGAAGGTGAAAGAGCGCATGAACGCGGTGGAGGCCATGGAGCAACTCCGGTTCCAGGAATGGCAAGACCAGCAAGAAGATCGCCGCCACCTGCTGTGGACAGCACTAACGCGGGTGACTTGTGTGTACAGCCACCGCCAGACCAGACCTTCCCTCTAGCTCAGGAGAGCACCCTGCGCCCTACCTGCTCAAGGCGCCCCGTCATCTCTGCTCTTAGCACAGTTCCTGGGGTTTCATGTTTTCCTTGCTCTCCTCCGAATGTACCTGGGCTACAGAATGCAATTTAGGGTTATGAATAAAGCTAAGTAATGGTTAAAAAGAAAGTCACTGAGCCAAACAACGTAAAATTAAAGAAAACCTGGGTCTGTTTCTTCACAGAAGGAATTATGAGCACCGATTTCCACAAATGCAGAACACGTCCTTCCCCCAGGTTCCTCTCTCTCTCTCTCTCTCTCTCTCTCTCTCTCTCTCTCTCTCTCTCTCTCGCTCTCTCTTCTCTGTGGCCTTCTTTCGGTTCTTGGTTCTTCCCTCTCTGAATCGGACTCACGATTAAACCAGAAGCCATCCTGGAGACCTCCAGGCCCAGCTATCAGCTTCTGCAGCTGAGGGCCCACCCCCGTCTCCTGGCCCAGAGCCCACCTGCGCCCACAGTCACCCCTCGCCGGGCACCTCCTACTCACTGCAGTTAGGCTACACTCAGCCGGGCAGCCTCTGCCACCTATCCTTAATTGATCATGATAGAGAACTGAAGCAAAGGATTGAATTATTTATCATTCTGTTAATGAATCATGTCATTTTCATTGTTCTTAAACAGATAAACAAATGACTATAATATTTTATAATTTCTGAGAGACAACTGTACTGAATTAATTTGTTTCCCAGTGAGGGGACCTAAGATTTTCTTCTCCTTAGAAGTAACGATGCTGGGACGAGAGGAAATAAATGAATCTGGTGTGGCATCACCCATCTGGGTGCCCACTGGCAAGGATCTCAGAGGCTACTGCTGATGCCCACAGCAGCTCTGGGCACTGGGACACGGGCCTCAGACACAGCCCCTCTATGTCCCCTGAAGTGCGTACATAGATCTTATCAAATATTTACTTAACTGTGAATCAATGAATGTAATTTTGCTTATTGAACCAGTTATTCAGGGGAAATGTCAGAGTTTCAAGCCGAGCTTAACTAGTGAAATTTGCAAGTAATTGTTTATAATGATATGCAAATTATCACCAGGCAATTCAGCCAAACGATTAGAGATGGAGTGGCAGTATTAAAACTCCCGGGATTAGTTGCCTTGCAGAACAAAGCACTATTTTAAAAATATTTTTGTGCAGTTTGGAGGACTGAGTAAGAATTTCTCCTCTGGCTTTTGATTTTGGGGGAAAATGCTAAATTATTAAGTGAGTTTAAGATGTTTCATCACCAATTAGAATTTTTGCCTTAGTAGTTATTCTAAATTTTCAGCACAAATTCCTTGATATAACCCTTAAAAGTGTGGAGGTTTGAACAAAATGCCCCTGAAACTGTGTGAAGCCTCAATCTATAACCCATGTGAATGGAAAGGTTTCTAGCAAACACTGCTGGCGGGGCTTTGATCTGAGAGAGAGGCAGGGGTGGAGCCCACAGGCGAGGATGCTTTCTTAAATAGCTACTTACTCTTCGTTAGCCTCCATTTCTCAGTCTGTAAAATGGGACTGTTTAATGCACATAGGTACCTACTTTATGGAAACTTCGCACTGACTAAATAAAGCCCTGATTGAGATCCTTAGTGTATTGTCTGGCTCATAATGAATGAGAAATGCTTGGTAATATAAATTCTGGCATAGTTATTGTACAGGGGGCAAAAATAACTTTTATACATGTTAAAAGCACTTTATATTCTTCATGACAAAATGTCCAACAATATATGAGCTTTTGCAGGAAACAGATGCATTAAGCTCATGCTTCTGCATGGAGCCTCTCAGCTCCTGGGCTCATAGTGGTGGCTACTGACTTTTGTGGGGATAGAGGCTGCCCTCAGGAGCTGTGCCCTTCTGGATATGAGTCACCCTTTAGAAATGATAGGGGTGGCTCTCCTGTAACTGCAGGACTCTGCAGTTGAGGCAGGAGGACCCTAAGTTCAAGAAGCCCGGGAGACTTAGGAACTCAGTCAGCTCCTTTCTCAAAAAACAAAAAATCGCTAAGGACAGGGCATGTAGCTCACTGTCAAGGCTCTGTGTTCATTTCCTGACATTGCAAAAAAAAAAAAAAAAAAAAAATACAAATATGAGCCTGGAAGCAACTCGCGCCTTTGGCATGGGTTCTCATCGACGGCTCCTCTGTGGTAAACCTCAAGGAGGCTCCGGTGCCCCTGCTTACAGAGCCACTTCTATAGTTTGCTCTGATTCCAGCCCAGCATGGGGAGAAAGGGTCCTCCACTTTCCCCTGGGCTTTCAGCCCACTGTCACCTCCTTGACGGAGTTCTAGAGCAGTGGCAGGCATGCACTGTGACACTCAGCCGATCCTTCTGCGCAGCTGTTCTCTCCAGATCCACAGGGAGCCAGCAAGCCCCAGCCTCCTGGAGCCTCAAATCATGACGGCAGCAGTGGTTGATATTTCCTCTTTAACTGTTGCGAAATCCGTTTTGGAGCCTTGCTTCGTCTTTTAGACCTGCAGAATGGATGGAGCAGCTCGCTGAGGGCTCACACTGTTTACCAGAGTCAGCAGTGGGGCTCCCGAAAGGCTGCTGGCTGAGGTGAGTTCTTTGTGTTCCATGAATGTCTCAGCAGTGATTCTGCTAATCACGTATTTTCGCCTCCAGCGCACGCTCCGGAGCTAGGCACTGACAAGTTTGCAGACATCGTATGGCCTTCACGTTCAAGCTCTCCTGTGACCCAGGAAGTGAGAAACATTTAGGAGAAGCTTCCAAGGGTGCTCCCAACTTCCTGCTCTCAGCCAAGCGGGTCCTGATTGCAAGTCCTGAGGACAGTGAGATCTCTGTGTCTGGACTTCCACTAGGCTGAGGGCTGACCCGAAGCACAGCACACATCTTCATTTCGATACGCGTGGTGGTGACGGTGGCTTACAAATGAGACGCCTACCGTTGTGTCCCGCTGTTGATGAATTTTGGAACTAAATGGGGTTTGGGGAGATGGAGCATGGCTGGAGGAGGCGGGCACCGGGGTATGCTCCAGCAGAGGCAGTCTCCTTCCTGCCACCCTCGATAGGGCTCTCCGCTTCCCGCTGCTCTGCCTTAGCCTGTGCTTGTTGGTATTTTGCCCTGGCAATGAAGAAAATAACCAAGGTGGCACACATGTCTTTTTACCGAGGTGCCCTAGTCTGAGGCTCCCACACAAGTGATAATGTACATCGTCACCCCGCCTTTAGAGTGTTCCTCAAAGCGCACAGTGTAGTTAGGATGAAAAGGTTGTGTGGGATCGGGAGACGATGGTACCAACACATAGCCAGCCCCAGCACCCCTAGAGACAGAGACAGGCAGACCTCAAGTTCAAGCCCAACCTGGGCAGTTTAGTGATCGAGGGAGAGCCTGCCTCAATAAAGAAATAGATAGATAGATAGATAGATAGATAGATAGATAGATAGATAGATAAATAATGAATAAAGGGCTGGACATAGCTCAGTGTTAAAGCTTGGATGAAATCCCTACTAACACACACATACACACACACACACACAGAACTATGTGGCGGTGTGAGCTGTGTTGTAATCTCTTCACCCTGTTGTTGAGAGTGAGTCCCACCCTGAGTCTGGAGCTGAGCTGGACAGCACAGTATCACTGGCAGGAGCTTTGGTTTTGGAGGAGGAAGAAGAGGAAGAAGAGGAGGGGAAGGAAGAGGAGGACACCGCCCAGCGCGGGCAGGGCCAAGCGGGAGGCTGCACTGAGGGTCAGCACGTGTCTGGATCGCAGAAGAAGACTGTGCTAGAAACAGGGTGCAGCGCGCCCACTTCCCACAGAAGAGAGCGACTGGCTTGTGTCAGAGAACTGGAACCCACGCTTGGTAAGACAAGAGTGATGTGTAGTCCCCAGCCGAGGGTTGCTCGTCTGGGGACTTTGTCCACGGCAGCAGAACTTTCAGCTAGGTCATTTGAAACCACCCCTGCTTCCCCTCCTCTCAGGAACTCCAATAATCCTAGGCCTTAAATTTGGATCGTCCAGGCTAACCGTAGACGCATGGAGCAGCGTTTGGGGGGAGGTTCACCTCCAAGGCCTGCAGCAGGAAGAAGTGGAGCTCCGCAGCCAGACCCAAGCCACACCCACCTGGATGAGTTTGAACTTGGTAGATCCAGACCTGGTGCTAAGGTAAGAACTCCACCAAAGCTCTGCACCAAAGTTCAGAAGGCAAAGATAAAGAGCAAAACGCACTCTCAGGTCCCGAGCCCACCCAGAACAAATACAGAAGACAATGGCATAGAATAAATTCGACATCACACACCTGAAATCTCTCAAATAATAGCATCTGAAGTAAAGAAAGCACTGCAGAAAGGTGTAGAGGAAATCAAATAAGAAATAATTTCTGAAGTGAAAAAAGAAATAACTATAATGAAAGAAGTACGAAGTGCTTCTAAAGTAGACACGGATGAAAAAAAAAAATAGAGAAGAATAGAAAAATAATGGAGTCCTTGAGTGAGCAATATAGGGAAGAAACAGAACAAATGAAGCAGATTCAATGTGCTACACAGGAAACAGAAACCAGGGAAGAAAGCAAAATGTGATTTTTCAACAAAATGAAAAAAATATCTATGCCTATCTAAAGCTGTCCTTTCTGAGGCCTTCCTTCACTTCTCCTGGGTCCTCAGTAAGACTCTTGATTGGCTTAAGCTCCGGTCTCCCAATAACTCCTCATGAAACATGCTTGAAAGAGGGGTCAAGTCGGCTTTTTACCATTGCTACAGTGACTGCTTCCCTAAAGTCTCAAAAGTGTCTGCTCCTCAGCATTATAGTATGGTGCTGAAAAAGGACCTTAACTCACACATGGCCGTCTGGACATCAGATGGAATTTTGTGTTAGGAGTTAGCAGCACCAGAAATGACCTAACCATAAGGTTTGAAGATTTTGCGGCTGCCTCTGAAGCATTTCCTCACATCTATCCCCAGAACTTTCTCCTACCAAGATCCTCGGCATTGGAAGTTTGAGTGGCAGGTATCTGTGAACAGAGAGACAAAAGAATAGACGCACCCCTCCACTGTAGACCACTCACATTTCGCTATTCGCTTAGTAATATTTCTCGTGGAAGAAGCAAACCCTACGATAATAAACAGCATTAACATTTAAAGTAGTAGCATTTCTTTATTGCTGCATTGCTGTTACTAAGTCAGTGTTATTCCTACATTCTCCTACCTTCCTCTGCAGCTGAGTAGCTCTGAAATGAGCTAGGATTCATCAGGCATCAGCGATCAGGCAGACCCGGCTGCCTGCACAGTCACCGAGAACCCACTATCGCAGCGTTTCGTTTTCCATTTTGTGAATGAGATTGCAGAGGTCCTGAGTGCCCACTGAATTTCCTGAGCCCGACCTCGAGCTCACGTTGGAGAGACACATTGGTGGGATTAGACATCAGCCTAGCCTGGATCTCCTGACAGGTTAATGCTACGCCCACTTGAGAATCGCGGCGGTTTCTGCCCCCTGCTGCTCCAAAGTCCTTCGGAGCCTCCTGCGCAGTGCAGGACCAGCACACGCAGCAGCTGCACCACTCCGCAGAACTTCCCCAGGGTCAGACATGGGTGCTGCGTGTCACTGAGCAGAAGGGTCTTCGCTACGATTAGCCACTGACTAGTGATTAGGGTGGAGCAAAGCATCCTGAAACCTTAAGTTATGGACTTATTGGCTAAATGATTTCATCTTCCTACAAAGTTCATTCGAGAAGCCGGAGAGCCACGTGAAGCTACAGCTAAGTTTGTGCTGGACGGAGAAAATGCTGCATAGCTGGTTAAAACACTACGAGAACAAAGGACCATGGAAATGTCAGGCACCCCTGAAGGGGAGGGAGACAGCAGTGGGCAGAGGGGACTTCAGTGCCATCCAGAGCCGGGGAGCTCCTCTGGGGTGTTGTCTTGTGAGCACTCAGAAAGTGATAGCTGAGTAAAGAGGTGGAACCTGTGCTCCCTCAAGTCACGGAAAGTCACAGCCGGAAGGGACACAAGAGACCAGCGAGCAGGCTTCACGGTTGCAGCCTCGGGACCTCAAGAGAAGCCGTGGACCTCCAAGACCACCGAAGGCTGCCTGCCCAGGGTGGAGTCCCAGCCTTCTGCCCCGATTCTTCACCTGCTGCTGCGCCTAAGGTGTCAGTCATGCGCTTGCCGTCTTGCACTATTCTGCAGAAGGGAGTCAGCCTACTGCTCCAGAGGAAGGACTCGCGGAAACATGGTTCACCTGGCCAGAAGTTTATGAGCAGCCACTATGTGTCACCTGCCAGACACCACAAGCCCAAGAACTGACTAAAAATGGTCAGGCCAATTCGATTCTAGGTATCACAGCAGGGGAGAGAGATTCCAGTATAAACAGAACTAAATACTGAAATGATGGCTCTTACAGGGTTTCCCAACCAAGATCAGAGAGGACATCGAGAGCATTTTTCAGGCTACTAGCCACCTGGGTTTGTTGAAAGGAGCTCATTGAAATCAGGTTTCCTCAGTCTTCCAGGAGCAGTGGGAGAAGCCGCCCCACCTTGTGGGTGATTGCTTCAGGGATGGCTCCCAACTCTCTTCCAAATAAAAATAAATAAATAAAAATAAGGGCTGGCCAAATAGCTCAGCAGATTAAAGCACCTGCAAGCAGCCATGAGGCTGGGGGGTTCAGTCCCCAGGCCAGCTGTGCGGGCCCCACCCCTGGGACACAGGTGACAGCAACTGAGAATAGGCATGGTGGCACCTGCCTATAATCCCAGCTCTTAGGAGACTGTAAACAGCCAGATCATGATGAGTTGGGTCTAGTAGCGAGACCCTGAACATCCTGTAGACTCTTCGCTAAAATACAAAAAATAAAATAAAATAAAAAATTCCTGTATTGCAAATCTCCTGGAGGAGATTGGGAGATTTTCTTTTTATACTGGCAAAGAAGGAATTTAGAGTGACCAGCTTTCTGGAGAAAGCACTCTGAGGAGAGGAAAAGAAAATACAGTGATGAGAGATAGGCTGGGCACGGGGACAGTGACTTCTGTGGTGAGGCGAAGGCCCACAGCTACTGCCTCAGGACTCAGCCTTGGGCTGGGAGCGGCTACGGAGTGTGCCCTGCATCTCGGGCGGGTCGGACGGCCTGCACTGGAAACCTGGAGCACTAGGTAAGGGAGAACCCACAGGACTTCTTTCTGGTCTAGAAGGGCGTCTTCGTCACAAGAGCTGTGGGTGGAACAGTGAAAGAAACAGGGACCCACTGCACCAGGGTCAGTGTGATCTGCTGCAGCTCACATGCTCTGTAGAGTTCCAGATTCGCCTGCGTGTGTGTGCATGTGTGCACATGCGTGTGCATGTGTGTGAGTGTGCACATGTGTACACGTATGCGTGTGCATATGTGTGTATGCATGTGGGGCACATCTGTGTGTGCATGTGTGCACACCTGTGTATTGTGTTTGCGCATTCTGCACGTGTGTGCACATGTACATGTAGGCCTATGTGTGTGCATGTGTGTGTATGGTGTATGTGCAGGTGGGGCACATCTGTGCTCATGTGTGTGCGTGTGTGCACGCATGTACATACATGTGCATGCATGTGAGCATGTGTGCATGGAAATATGTACTCGTGTGTACATGAAAATATGTGTGCATACGTGTGTCCGTGTGTGCGTGTGTGTGCATAAGTGCATGCATGTGTATGAGCACACGTGGCTTTGAGAGACAGAGTAGAAAGAGTCAACAGGCTCTCCAAAGCCTGGCGAGTCAGCTGGCTGCTCCACTTAGTAGCGTGTTTGCCTCTGAAATCGAGCGGGGAGCAGGAGACTGAGACCCACTTTGTTCTACTTTGTCCGCCGTCTGCTGCAGCCCACAGAGGCTCTCAGCTTCTGCGCAGCTCGTTAGCCCGAGCGCACTTCCAGCTAGTGAGGATCCAGAAGGTTTCCTAATCTGCTCCTCAAGTGCAAGCCGACAGCTTCCCTGGCTTCCGTCAACAGGCAGCCATCTGTCGAGCGCTTTGCGCCCTGTGTGCAGATCTAGGAGCAGCCAGGATGCTGTCTTCTGGGGGCTCTCCCGGGATCCGCACCACAGGCAGCTGCGTCCTCTGCCACTGGCCTCAGAGCAGCTCGCTCTATGTGCAGACCCTGATGTCCTGTAGGCTGCACGTCCTAGTGGATGAAGAGGAGGAGGCAGGAGGAAGGGGGGAAACAGAGTCAGAGAGTTGCACAGAGTGAAGGGAGACGCAGCGTCTCACACCGCGTTCTGCAGAAGCTCAGGTCAGCATTTCACTGCACGCTGTCACCCCATCACCACCTGGGTGAACGCGACTGGCTGGGCCTGGGTCAGGGTCCATCCTGGAGGTCTGTGTCGGGTCACAGAATCTGCAGGGCGCTTGCTCCCCTCAATGCAGGACTCTGTCAGATGAGGGAGCATGGAGAACGGACCACGAGGCTCTGCGTCTGCCCCATGTCCTGCCCTGTCAGCCGCGTGGGTCCCTCCTGAGACTGCGGCCCACAGAAGCTGCAGCCCTGAACCGGCGGGAGGCTTCGCAGGCCTCGAGATTCCCTGTGTATGGGGATAGTTTTGAGGACAAAGACATGGGGGCTGGGGAGATAGCTCAATAGAATAAGCACTTCCTGGCAAGTGCAAGGGCCTGTGCTCAATCCCCGGTTCTTCAAGAAAAACAAAACATGAAGACAGCTAGAAAAGAGACAAATAAAATTGTAACTTCAAAATTGGACTTTTACAAAAAGATGAAGTGTCACAGCTTCAGGACCCAGAAACGACTCCGGCCTGGCTCTTGTGCAAGACACTCAACCCAGGCAAAGTCCCGAGGGCTGCAGGGCTGCAGCGCCAGCCCCACTTTCCACCTGCCCTTCTCCCTCCCAGAGAAGGGAGGCTGAGAACCCCAGCTCATAAGTGGCTGGCAGCCTCGCACAGCCAGACAGGTGGGCAGGCTGTCCGGCATGGAGAGACCCTGTCTGCCTGTAGAGGACCTTGCGAGGTCACAGAACCCCCACGTCCTGACGGAGGCTGACTTGCTCCAGGGCAGGCACTCAGTGCCTTCCAAGGCCGCGCTTCTTCTTGGGCTTCTCTCTGACAGAACTTGAAAGCCCCTTCTCCATGATGAGAGTCGGGAACCCCCGTCTTGTTCTGACAGGGGCTGGTGAGGTGCAACGCTCCATCCCCGCTTAGGAGAATTTTCTTGGCCCCTGTACAGAGACAGTTTCAATGATTGTTGTTCCCTGAATGGGCAACTTTGTACAGTACCTGGCACATGGAGTGTGCGATAATTCACCTGAATTCTGAATTAATAAGCACACACGCATGGGACCTGTGTCACCAACTTGGCTTGTGTTTCCCAGCCTGAATTGATTAGTGAGAAAACTCACAGGAAACAGCTGACTACACCCTAGCCATCGTTATGCTCCTGCCATCGTGTTTTGAAAGTTTGTGTCACTGTTTTTCATGGTTTTTCTCTTTAC
>PVJA010004244.1:47147-87683 GCA_004027025.1 Myocastor coypus | reverse complement strand
AAATTCCTTTTATATGCTTCTTATTAGTACATCATTACATATGTAGTTTGCTAACATTTTGTCCAATTCTATGTGATGTTTAATCAGTTTGTCAATTGCTTCCATCATTGTATAGAAGTTTTCACTTTATCTAATTTTCTTTTGTTTCCTGTGCTTTTAGGGTCTATTCAAAAACTTTTTAAACATTCTAGTGCTCTGAATCAGTTCAGAGCATTAGAAAAAGTTACTTAGAAGACATTAGAATGTCTTCTTAGTATCAAGTTGTACTTAGTTTGTTTTTATAACTTGTGAGAGACAGATATCCAAATGCCATTTTCCTGCATGTCCAATTATCACAGTATCCTTTATTTATCAGTCTTTTCTCCAGTGTGTTTTCAACACCTTATCTAAAATCAGTTTCAATCAGCTGTGTAGCTTTACTTCTAAAGTCTCTACTCTTGTTCACTGGTTTATCTATGTTTATGCCAATCCTATGTTGTTTTAATTATCATAGCATCTGTTTATATTTTGAAATAAGATAGCGTAACACTCTATTCACCTATGCAGTGAGACCATCGGCCAGTGCAAAGGTGCTTAGGGGCCCGGCGGGATGGCTCACTGGTCTAAAGTGCCTGCTTGGGAAAGATTGGGCGGCTTCAGGGACCGCAGTTCGATCCCAGGCACCACATGCTGTGCCAGCCCTGCCCTTGTGACGGGCTGAGCCAGCCATAAAAATGAGTGAATAAACAAACAAAGGTTCTGAAACAAGAAAAAATAAATAAATTAAAAAAAAAAAAAAAAAAGGTGCTTAGAACACTGGGTAAATAGCTTGGTGAGAGGAATCTAGTTGCCAGGCCCATCACTCTACAAGAAGTGAAGCAACTGGAAGCTGGCAAGTGGTCTGGCCAGAGGAACACAGGGTAAAGGCACTCTGACAAGGGAAACACTTTGTACACATGTTCCCTTTTATAATATGTTCTGTTATATAACTATAGACTTTGCTCCTATGGTCTACACTACAAAACCAATAGTTACCAAAGTCCATTAATTTCTAAATTTTGAATGATGCTGGCATTATTGTTAATTGTACTAGTGTAGCTAGGATATCATATTTGTTCTAACCACTTGTTCAATCTTACGTAACGATATTGACAAGCACTGGTGTAATAACTTCACACAGTCCTACACTTAAATACAGAGGACAATCCCAAAAGCAACCAAAATCCCACTCTCAATTAATGGGAAAGGGAAGATGTTGGGACAGACACAAAGAAGATATCCCTGAAGAACAGATGTTTTCTGAGAGGCCTTCATAGTAACGATATAGCCAACTACTCCCAAATTTTGCAGGGATTATTATAGAAATTGAAATAAATAGCTCTTTTTGAAATAGAAAATAGCAAGACAAGGAGTAAAATGTGACCTCAGAATCCCAGCCCACTCAGAAGAAGTCTGGCAAACATCAATATAGATGAAATTGGAACTCTGCAATCTCTAATATGATAATAACTGCAATAAAGGAACAATTTAAGGAAAGTAGAGGAAATCAGATTAAAAATTACCTCTCAAGTAAAAAAGAAATAGTAACCAGAATGAAAAACTTGCTGAGAACACTTAAGGAAGACATAGATTAAAAAAAAAGAAATAAAGAAGTTTAGAAAAATTATGGAAATCTTCAATGTCTAATATAGGAAAAGATTAGAATACACTAAACAAATTACAAGAACCATGAAATGAAAAATCCATTAACAGTTGGCAATACTGTGAATGAAACTGAAGATAGACTTTCAAACCTTCAAGACATTATTGTAGCAAGTAAGAAAGAAAGGAAAGATCTCTAAAAAATAACAAGGAACCAAGATAAATAATTCAACACCTACAAGATGATACAAGGATAAACAACATAAGAATGATAGATGTCAGTGAAAAAGGAGTCAACACAACTAACATCAAAAGAATACTTGCAGATGTTGTGGCCAGGGATATAGTTCAGTGGAATGAGTACTTTCTTGACAAGTACAATGTCCTGAGTTCAATCCCTAATGCCACAAAAGTGGGGAGGGGAAGACATTTGGAAGTATATCTGAGTTGGTAAGATGGCTCAGTGGCCTAAAGCATCTGCTTAGTAAAACTTAGTCAACTGCAGGGACCATGGTTCAATCCCTGGCACCACAGGCTGCACCAGCCTCACCCCCGGGGCAGGCTGAGCTGGCCATAATAAAATATAAAATAAACAAATAAATAAATAAAAAAGACTTCATTTAAAAATAAAATAATAAAAAAGACTATTTGCAGATGTAATAGCAGAAAACTTCATTCCCCCCAAGCATGGGAAGCTAATTTGACATAGAAAAAACTGAGATATATAGAACTCTAGTTAGCATAAACCAAAATAAGTTTACAGCCAGAAATATAATAATAAAGATCCTAGAAATCAGCATACAACATATTAAAAGCTATTAAAAAATAAAAAGATCACATATAAAAGAAAGCCCAGGGCTGTGGAAATAGCTCAATGATATAAGTGCCTGCCGGGTAAACTCAAGGACCTGGTTTTGATGCCTGGCACCAAATGGTATGCTGGCCCCAGAACCCTAAGAATGTCATGCCCGCCACCAAAATTGGGCATGGCGCTTCACACCTATAATCCCAGCACTGTGTAGGCTGAGGCAGGATGTTCATTATGAGTCTTAAATGCTTAGTGTTACCTGTATGTAAAAATAAAGTTAAAAAAGAAAGTCTATCAGAATCATAGCAGCTTTCTTAATATAAACCATAAAGTCAAGAAGGGCTTGTAGTGAAGTATTTAAGGTCCTGAAAGAAAACAACTTTCAGTGCAGGTTGATGTACTCCTCAAAAATATATTTCAAAACTAATGTAGAAGTAAAATACTTCCATGACAAAGGACAATGAAAGAAATCCATTTCCACAAAAGCAATCCTACAAATAGTACTGAAAGATACTCTAGAAAGAGGTAAAAATGGGCACAATTCCAAGAACAACATAAGAAAGAAAATAGCAAACAAGGGAAGGAAAGTAACTAAACATAGGAAAAAAGTAAGGAACCAACAGCAAGAAAATAACATGACAAAGATAAGACAAAAATATATCAGTTATAACCACCAATGCAATGGTCTTGATTCATCAATTAAAAGAAATAGATCACCATAGAGGATCAAGAAAGAAAATCCAACACTATGCTGTGTGTATGAAACACATTTAACTCAAAAGCAAATTTATAGACTGAAACTAAAAAGATGGAAAAGCATATTCCATGCACCAGGAACTCAGACAAAACAGGGATAGCTATTCTGTTCGAAAACAAAACAAAACACTGTGAACTTCAAAACAAGAATGATCAAACAAGATAAAGAAATTCACTACATACTTGTTATGGGAAATTTCCACAGGAAAAGATAACAATCGTAAATATGTATGCACTATACATGGGTGGTATGGTTTGTGTCTAGTTGTCTCCTTAAAGCCTAAAGCAGTCATGAGGTGGGTCCTTACAGAGTTTGAAATTAACCCGTGATCCACTGGGATTATGGGTGATTGAAGGCTGGGATTATGGGTATGAGTGTCCCACCCAGCCTGAGGTAGAGAGCCTGAATGTAATATAAGAGACAGAAAGACAGACTCTCTGTTGCCATTGTTGCTGCTACTCCTCCCTTGGCTGCTCTTGCTCTTTGACACCACCAGGAACTGAGTGTTCTGCCAGGTGCTACTCTCATATTTACTTTGTAAATATGAGCTAAGTAAACCTTTATTTCCTTCATTTGGATGTTGGATATTTATCCCAGCAAGGAGAAAAAAGTAGCTGAGACAATGGGAGTACCCAACTATATAAGAAAAATTTTAAAGGACATGAAAAATCAAATAAGAATTATACAATCTTAACTGGTGACCTTAATACACCATTGTCTCAAAAAGGTGAACTAGACAAAAAGTTAGCAAAGAAGTAGCAAAACTGAACTAAATCTTTGAACAAATTGATTTAATAGACTTTTATAGAGTGTTCCACCCACAACATCTGAACGCACATTATTTTCAGCTGCACATGGAATGATCTCTAAAATAGACCACATATTAGTATCTCTGATCAGCATAAACACCTTCCTGGCAAATGTAAGGCCCTGTGTTTGATCCGTATTACAAAAAAAAAAAAAAGAAGAAGAAGAAGAAAGAAAAGAAACATGCTTAAATAAACTCAAGGGAATTTACATTATCTCATGTATATTGTTTGACCGGATTATAATGGAACTGGAAATTAATTGCAAAAGGACTGCAAAAATTCCATATATGTGAAAAGTAAATAACACCCTTTTTAGAATTCATGTTTTATAGATGAAATTAAAGAAGAAATCAAACAATACCTACAATGAAGCTAAAATTCAAATACAACTTACTGGAAACTGGGATGCAATGAAATCAGTCTTCACAGGGTAAACTATAGTGGTGAACTCTCATATCAGGAAAACAACACGGTAACTAAATATCCTAATACTATACGTTAAGCTTCTAGAAAAACAAGAGCAACTCAAACAAAAAAAAAAAGAGGGAGAAAATTACATAAATCAGAGCAGAAATGAAGACATTCATTTCTGAGACAAAAAAAACAAAACAAAACAAAACAAAACAATACAAACTATTAATGAATCAAAAAGTTGAATCTTAGCCGGGTGTGGTGGTGCGTGCCTGTAATCCCAGTATTTGGGAGGCTGAGACAGGAGGATCACTGAGAGTTGGAGACCAGCCTATGCTGTAAAGGTGAGCTCAAGGCCAACCTGAAATGGATAGCAAGACCATCTCAAAAACACACAAAAAAAAACCCAAAAAGTTAGTTCTTTTAAATATTAAGTAAAATAGATAAAACCTTAGCTGATCTTATCAATAAAGGAAAGGAAAAACCCAAATCTATCAGAAGATTATTATTGCTAATTTGAAAATCTTTATATGATGCAAAACAAAGAAGAAATAGACAGAGTGCCTGATGTGTAAGAAGTACCAAAACCGAATTAAGAAGATGTAAAATTCCTCAGTAACCCGATGTCAATGAAATTAAAAGTGTAGTAAAAATTTACACACAAAGAAAAATCTAGGTCCTGAAATACTCATAGCTGAATTCTATAAGAAATTTAGTTTAAGATTTAATGCCAATTCTCCTCAAAACTTCAATGAAGGGGGGCTGGGGAGATAGCTCCGAGGCACAAGTGCCTGCTGGGCAAGTGCAAGGTTGTGAGTTCGAACCCTGGTCCCACAAAAAAAAAAACTTCAATGAAGGGCTGTAGGAGTCCCTTCTTGGTTTTTGTCTGGGCCTAAGAAGTATAAATTTATAACCCTAAAACCACGTTATTGGAATTCCACCACAGCAATAACAAAGACACTAAGACATATATATATATATATATATATATATATATATATATATATATATGTTGCATGCTATTGAGGTAGTATCTAATACTCTGGGGGTCTGCTGTTTCAGCTCTGATGTGTAATCTTTTAAGCCCCAGGAAGTCATAGCCTCTATCCTGAGGCTCGATCCCAGATGACACCATGAAGCATTGGGTCTTCCTCCTGCTATCAGGGAAACACACGTGCTATCTTCAAAAATTACCACCAGCATCTCAGCTAGACCAATATACACTGCTTAAAGCCAATTAACTGGTTAGTGAGAAGTCCTTACCAGCTCTGTACATTTCAATATGAGGGAATAGGATCAGGCTCAGTCAAAATGTAGATAATCACTTTTCTTTTGAGGAGAGCGGCTTAGGCGGTCCTCCATAAAGGGCCAGCAAGATAGCTCGGCAGTCTAAAGTGCCTGCTTAGGTAAGTTTAGGTAACCGCAGGGACTACAACTAGATCCCCAGCAACACATGCTGCACCAGCCCCACCCGTAGGGCAGGCTGAGATGGCCATAACATAAATAAAACAATAAATAAAGTTAAAAAATTCAATGAAATTGAAAAAAGGAGCAATTCTCCCTAACTCATTTCTGGAGACAAACATTACACTGATACAAAAACCAGAAACAGACCCTTCAAAAAAAAAAGAGAACTGTAGGCCAATCTTCCTAATGAACATACATACAAAACTATGCAATAAAACACTACCAAATAGAATGCAGTATATCATTAAGAAGATTATACATCATTACAGCCGGGCGTGGTGGCACTCGCCTGTAATCCCAGCACTCGGGAGGCTGAGGCAGGAGGATCGACGTGAGTTTGAGACCAGCCTGGGCTACAAAAGTGAGCTCAAGGCCAGCCTCAACTGCATAGCAAGACCCTGTCTCAAAAAGACAAAAAAAAAAAAAAAAGATTATACATCATGACCAGGAGGGATTCATTCCAAGGATACAGGAATGGTTCAGCATATGCAAATCTATACATATAATACACCACATTGACAGCACTAAAACCAATAACCACATGATCATTTCTATAAAGGAAGAATGGCTTTTGACAAAGTCTGACATTTATTCATGATGAAAAGCTTACATAAAACAGAAATATATAGTCTTTACCTCAATCTGATAAAACCTACCTGTAACACCCAAAGGCCAACATTATTTTAAATGAACAAACAGTTGTTTCACTCAAAAATCAAGAACAACACAAAGATTTCCACTGACACCATTTCTGTTCCATACAGTTGTGGCAACATTAGCCAGAGCAATTAGACAAGTGAGAGAGGAACTAAAAGGAATGAAGATTGGAAAGGAAGAAGTAAAATTATCCTAGTTTGTAAATGATATGATACTCTATGTAGAAGACCCTCCCCAAAATAAAACACTCCAAGAGATTCCTACTTAATAAACAAATTCAGTAGCATAGCAAGATAAAAAAAAAAAAATCAACATCCAAAAATCAATAGCATTCCTGTACACAGACTACAAACTCACTTAGAGAGTAACTAGGGAAAAAGCACTCCTCACAATGGCATCCTAAAAGAATGAAAGACTAGGAATTAATCTAACCAAGGTAGTAAAAGATCTATACTGTGATAATTACAATACTCTGAAAGGAAAATAAGAGAGGATTTCAAAAAATTGAAAGATACTCTTTGCTCATGGATAGGAAGAAACAATGCTGCGAAAATGACACATACTCCCAAAACTGTGGAAACAGATTTAATGTAGTCTTCATCAAAATACCATCAGCATCACTCAAAGATCTAGAAAAAACATTTGTAAATAGCCCTGGAGCCAGACAAATATGGGCTGCAACTTGTACAAACTGTGAGCCAAATGAACTTTTCTTCCTTTAGTTTTATGTCAAGTATTTTGTCTCTGCAATGAGAAGTAAAACAAGTAAAATATCACAAAAATTATTGTACAATTTTTGAAGATTTTTAGAGAAATGTTTAGCATTTAGTTCTAAGTATCTGATATATCACACTGATTATCTTTTTAAATTTTAAAGTAACACAAAGCATTTTTTAATGTATTTAGTACAGGATCTACATAGTCTCACTACATAGATTGGACTCATAGTGATTCTTCTGCTTTTAGCTCTCAAGTGCTGGGATTACAGGCACGTGCCACCATACCCAGTCTCAATCGCTGTCTCAGTGGGCCCTGGGGCGGGGGGCAGCACAGCATGCTGGGAATCAAACGTGAACCTCTGAACTCTGCCTAAGCAGGTGCTTTATCTGCTGAACTATCTAGCTGGCCCTAACATAAAACATTTGTATAGCTACAAAACTGAAAGAAATACAGCACTTTAGAATATATGCTCACTTTAGCCAATAGGATGAATGATGTCTACATTGAAACCTGTATAAATTGATGAAATAAATTGAAATGTGGAAATGTATACATATACATAATTACATACATAAGAAGACAGCCTTAGCCGGGCATGGTGGCTCACGCCTGTAATCCCAGCACTCGGGAGGCTGAGGCAGGAGGATTGGTGCGAGTTCGAGACCAGCCTGGGCTACAAAAGTGAGCTCAGGACCAGCCTCAACTGCATAGTGAGACCCTGTCTCAAAAAGACAAAAAAAAAAAAAAAAAAAGAAGACAGCCTATATTACAATTTTTATTATTTGTGTGCTACAAAATGGATGAAAGTTTTTAAAATAATACCCATCAAAATTATTTTTCAAAAAAAAAAATTATTTTTCACTTAGTTGAGGCATTTTTAAAAATTGTATGGAATCCTAGAAATAATTATTAAGCATTATCCTTTCTTTTATTTTAGATATAAAAATAATAGATAGTGCATTAGAAATGATACACAATTCAAAGTAACCAAGATGATAAGTATTCAACAAGGGTTATTACATTGCACATTGTTGTTTTCAATGAAGTCGCTCAGATTACCATATATATTCATGTAAAATTGCTCAAAATGAAAATTGTAAATATTAACTTTTACCTTAAAAAACAATAGAAATTAGTATTCAATCATCTAGCTATCTTGTGTTAATACATACTGTTATGGTTTTTGTCTAGTTGTTCCCCCAAAGCCTCATGTTATCACTGGGTGGGGACTTCTAGAGTTTGGCACTTGATCCATGATCCCTGGGATTATGGGTTTTAGTACTGATGGGATTATGGATCTAAGTACTTCTGGGATTATGGGTGTAGCCTAAGGCGGGGGCTAAAGTGGAGAGCCTGAATGTAATATAAAGAGAGACAGAGAGACAGACTGGAGCTCGAGCTGTTGCTGTTGCTCTGCTGCCGTGTTGGTTGGCTACCTCTGCCGCCATTTTGTTGCTGTTCCGCCGCCATGAACTGGATGCTCTCCGCCCTGCTCCACTCAGCCTTGGGCCAGCCAAATATGGGCTGAAACCTCCACGAACTGTGAGCTAAATAAACCTTTCCTTCCTTCATTTTGAGTATCTGGTATTTGTCCCAGCGAAGAATAAAAAGTGACTAAGACACAAACATATTTTTTCTCCACCCTGTCTTCTTTCTTTTCTCCTTTTTCTCATACCAATTGTTTATTCCTCTTGAGCAGTTTATTTCCCTTTTACTACACCCAATATATGTTTTAGGATTTATCCATTATTTCAGGTTCTTACAAAATGGAGACAATGCAATATTTACACATGTGGATCTGATTTATTTCGCTTGTGATTTATAGCCTTCAGTTTCGTCTTTTGCCTATAAAAGTCTCAAGTTTATCTTTCTTTACAGCTGAGTAGTACTTCATTGTATAAAAACCATCACTTCTCTTTTATCTATTCCTTAGGTGATAGACATTTAAGTTGTTTCCATGATTTACCTAAGACAAATTGGGCCAATATAAACATAGGTGTACATCTATCACTGTAGTGTGATGTTTTAAATCATTCTGTAAAAATACACACAAGGGGAATAGCTGGACTGGATAAAAATTCTTTTTTTTTTTTTTTTTTGTGGAAACTCCACATTGATTTCCGCAGAGGTTGTACCTATCTACCCGAACACCAACAGTGGAGAAGCATTCTGTTTCCCCACAGCCTATCTAGTTCTTTATGATAGATATTGTTTCTGGGGTGAGATAGATTCTTAAGAAGGTAGATTTTCTTAAGAGACAAGTATTATTGAATATTTTTTCACATATTTATTTGCCATTTGTATTTCAAATGTGTACTCATTTCAGATGGCCAGTTTTGGATGGGTCTTTAAATTTCAGGGAAATTTTTAATAATCTTTTTTTTTTTTTTTTTTTTTTTTTCTTGGTATTTAGTAAAGGGTCCACAGGATCTCAGTAGGTAGATTGAACTCCTAGTGATCTTCCTGTTTACAGCTTTCCAAGGGCCGGATTACAGGCTTGCGACACCTTCCCAGTCTCAGTTGCTCTCTCAGCAGGCCCTGGGGAGGTAGGGGGTGAACCCAGCAAAGCACTCAGCGGATCAATCCCTCTGTCCCTGCATCTGCCTAAGCAGGCACTTTAATCTGTTGAGCTATTAGGCAGGACCTTTAAAAGGTCTTTATCAATTCTACACAGAAGTTTTATCTGAGTAACTGTTGATTAAGAGCATTTTGTCAATTTAAGATTTTTTTCACTCTGTTGGTGATTTCATTTGTTGTGGAAAATATTTGAACGAGATGAGATTCTATTTGTTGATTCTTTGAATTATTTTTTGTGTAGATTGTTTTTTGTTCATACACTCTATCTACCCCTATGTTTACATCACTCTGAAAATACTAAATTTGTTGACATGTCATATTCAACAAAAAGTGGTGTCTGGTATAAAGACAAAGGCAAATTGTAGATGTTGTAACAATTTTGAAGACACAGGAGATTGGGAGTATAAATTCTGAAAGTTAAGGTAAACTAACTTCACTGACATCCTCATTCTCATAAACAACTGCATCCCTTATTTCCTTTAGCACTAACACTACGGTTGTTTTGCATTTCTTTGCCAACAATTGCCCTTCTGTGGTGTATTTAGTATTTCTCACCTCAAATTCTCCTCTCCTTTCGACACATTTTTCCTAGGCTTATCCTAACATGTGGCTCCTCTCAAGTATGTATCATGTTTCCCTTTGAAGTCAAATGCATTCAAATCCTCTCATATTTGGAGTTGTACTGGACAAATTCGTACCTAGAATGTGCCAGGTAAGATTTTTCACCATTGTTCAAAAGTGTTAATCTTGTTTCTTTTCATTTAAGATTGCAAACTATTCCACTAACCTTGTTTCTTCAAGTTGTCCATACTCTCTTAGCATCTAGTGTTCACTTAACCCATTTCCTTTCATCTCAAATGTTCCTTTTCTCCTTCTGGCATGGCTTTCTCCTCAGCTGTTTTTAGTTTTCCAGTTGAAAAGGTTGCTTCAACAGAAGACATCTAGGGCATATTCTCCAATCTTTTATATTTATCAGATCTTCTGCAGTAAGTGTACACTATGTTATTTCTTTTATTCTAATACCTACCAAATTTGTCCAAAAGTAAACAATTAAAAATCTACCGGCCTCATAAGTTCTGTGGAGTCATAGACTACAAGGTATTACTCAATGCTTCAAACCTGACACTCACCATTGTGACAGGTAAAAATATCCTTGTTAGTAAAAGCTAATTGAAGTAATAAATGGATTCTTAATAATTAAAGTTAATGAATCTTAATATTAGAAGGTATTTTTTAAATCTAAGATAAAACTGCAATTTAAATTACATTAGAGAACTCATAAATTCTCTTTTTTATTGTTAATTCACACTAACTGATATTTTCCAACATCTATATATGGATTTTTCCACTGCATTATGCTGCCATATGGGTAGATCCTATTTCAGAATTAAACCATAATATTTAGCCGTTATAAGCTGCCACAACTGTCACAAGCAAATGTCATTTGACAAAGTCTTATTTACTTAGCCATCAAGAACAATGATTCATGTGACTAAAAAACCATTTTTGAAGTTCTTTGGAAAGTTGGTGGAGTTTGATGCTATGTAAAATTTCTTGCTCCATTTTTCCAGTAGAATATGGAAAACCTTCCCAAAATTTTAGCATCTTACTTGCTGTTTCTCCATATGAACACATACTAATGCCTGCACACAAACACACACACACACACACACACACACACACACACACACACACATAATACACATGCACACGCACACACACATTCACATCTTTAGAAACACCTTTTGCACATTAGCTGTGCTTCAGTTTAGAGAAACTTAGCATACTAATGTTTGGACAATTATTCTAATATATAGTACTATATTGCTACATTATCATTATGGATTTTATTTAATTATTGGGAGCAGTGAATTTACATTTTGAGTGAACTGAAAAGCTCTAAAGTACCTTATGTCAGTCATCTGATAAAGCTATCTTAAAAATATTAGTTTTCAAGTGACATATATATCAAATTTCTATGAAGGACTTTGCATAAAATTATGTCTTAGGAAGAATGAAACTAAGAAATTGATAAGATGGTTTCTATGTTAATTAAAATTCTAAATTTTTAAACTTAAAATACTAAACTTTCGTACAATCATAGGGCATTTTCACACATCCTTTATTATTTTATGCTAAACAAGAGATATAACAAGTCTATTTTATTTTTAAGTGCAAAAGTTCTTTACACCTGCTAATTCAATCTGTCACAGTTCCAAAATCATAACTGCAGTCACTATTAGTTTCACCTACATTTCTATCTAGAAACAAGCACATCATGATATTCATATGAATTTGATAAACATTTTTATACAACACATGCTAACTGTGAGACTGAGGAGTTGTAGGTAAATTTCTGTTATTCATAAACAAAACTGATTCAGCCTTCAAGATTTGCTTTTGAGTTTGCAATTCAAGGGAATAAATATAATTTTATATAAATAATATTTTATTATAATTATAATCATACTTTAGACCTGCTTTGGATATAGGAACCAAATGAATGATTTTATGCTGGGTGACAGGTGGTAATTCAAATGAACATTAGTAAATATCGGCTCTAATACTTTGTACTAATTACATTTACAACAATGTATATGAATGTTAAAATACTTGTTTTTCAAAATTTGTGTATTTGTCTACGTTAAAAAGTCACTTTTTCTAAAATCCCAAATATCTCCATTATTATTTCTTTAAATGGGAGAGAGATGAGATATCAGCAAGAAAAAGATGGAATACATTTTTTTAATAAATGCATAGTGTAGTTTTAATTCCTTACTTTGATTTAATGAACCTGTGGTAGTAAGGTAAGTATAATTAGAGCTGTCAATATTGAATTCTAAATGTGCACTGCTCTATGAATTTAATTTAAATCTCTCTATCCCTACTTTTCTCTTCCTGTCACCACTGGGAGAAATTGAAGCACTTGACTGCTGCTGTGGTAAATTGGATCCTAATAAGTATGATGCTTTACTGCTTCTTGTTTTTGCTAAGATACAACTGCAGGATTTCAGAAGAACCCACCTGGGCATTAATTCAACAAGAAATTTCAGTAGGAGCATTATATTCTCCACCTTTTGATATCTCAGTAAAGAGCTTGCATATAAAACGATCTAGCACTGGTTTTCATCATTCACCGATGTACTTATCGTTTTGACTTCAAGTGTGGCAGACTCACCTCTAGAAGCATAGAAATACTATTCCTCCTTGCATTTCAAATTATCGAAAATTATACTTTTTAAATCTGAAAATACAATACATTGCGAGGAATAAATATACTTAAGCATGAAAAGGTTGATTTCAGAAGCTATCTTGCAGCATAAGTTGGGATAAGTACTTTTTCAAAATTAGAATAATGTCTTAAAAAATCAACCTCTGTGCTGTAAATCACTAAAACAAGGTTGTAATCAATAAATCTTCTATGAAGTTAGTAACAAAATTTATGGTGAAGCATAAACTTGTTAGATCGAGACACAAAAGTAGTATGTGACATACAATTTCACAGCATTTGAGACATACAGAAGTCCTATGTATGCTGACAGACACGTGAATTGGTGTGAACATTTTGAAGAGTTTAAAATATTCATTAAACCTGATCAAATCTATGATTCTGCAAAAGTTACATACAAACACAATCTTAAACACAGTGTTCACAACAGATTATTTACAATTAAACTTGAAGCAACACAAATATCGGTGGATAATATACAATAAAATTGTAACAAAAATAACATAAATACTATTCAGTACTACGAATGAGTGAACAAACTGCTACACATCATAGTATTAATTAATCTCAGAAACACGATTTTCAATGAAAGCAAGCAGAGGAAAAAGCATCCATGCTACTGAAATCAATTGTAATGAGTGCAGGAAGAATGAAATCTAATGTATGATAGTCAAGTCATATTGCCGGTTACATATTAAGGAGACTCTGAAGTGGAGATCCATTCATGTATATTAGATATAATTACAGACAGAATTTCCTTTAGTAGAGAGATAGCTCAGTAAAATAAGCACCTGCCTGACAAGTACAGGGTCCTGAGTTCAATCCCCACTGACACAAAAGAAAAAACAAAATACAACAGAATTCTATTTTAAAAAATAAAACAGAAGGAATTGATTACATAGCTTGACAGATTAAAGTGGCTGCTTATGTAGAGTTAGGGGCTGAGGGTTTGATAGCCAGCCTGCCATGCCAGCCCTGGTCCTGGGGTACTCTAAGAGGGTGGTGACTGAGACTGGGTGTGGTGGCATGCACCTATAATCCCAGTGCTTGAAAGGCTGAAAACAGGAGGATCAGTATGAGTCCAGTCTGTGCAATGAGACCCTAGGCCCTGTACTAAGTACATAAAAAAAATAAATAAAATAGAATTTCCTTTTGTAAAGAGTCCATAGTACCACAACCTATGAGATATCCTCAAGAATAAATAGGGGTTTGTTTATTCATTTGTTCCCTCACCTTTGTAGTAATGGGAGTTGAACCCAGGGCTATCATACTGAGCTCCATTCTCTAGTCTTTTGGAAAGTTTGAGACAGTGTCTTGGTGAGTTATGAAGTAGCAATAGGTCTATAATTTCTACTTCAATGTCCGTAATACTTTACATATGTTTTTTATTTCATCTCACTATATATACCTTGTATTTACTGCATTATAAAAGTATTGTGTCAGACACTCTATTATTAATATGGTACAATATCTATCAGATGTTAAGATTTTAATGAAAATGATCATTTTATAAGCTATTATTAGTTGAGTGCTTCTATGCACCAGCATTACTGCGAATCACTGTGCATTAACACATTTATAACATTACACGGTTCCATTAACATTCACCCATTACTCAGAACAGTAAATGGAAGCACTTGTTAGCGCAGTCATTTGGCTGAGATACAGGGTTGCCAAACAGTGAAAACAGGATTGAAACTCATGCTTCACATACTCATTTTATCACCATGCTCTAAAACAGAGATTAGGCAGTAACAACACAGGCTGGACACACGACATCCTATGCAATTTCTAATGGCATGGAAAATAATTACTATTCGTCCCTGGAATACAAAACATGGATCCAAATGGATAGGTACATTTATGCACAGGTAAGGCTCTCATAGAAGATGTAGTGAATGAAAACATCAGATCAAGGTCTCACGATCAGGAATTAAGGTTTTAGTAAACTAAGAGAGTAATGAAATTATCATATGGGCTGTAGTTTGATTAAAGAAATCTGCATAAGCATACTAATAGGTGCAAAATGTGATAGAGAAGTGGAAGAAATACGATGAAGCCTAACACTAGAGGACAGGGAGGAGAACACAGAATCAGATACTGTAGTTCCATGAGTGGAGCACTCAGAGAAATGCGATGATAAGAAATTTGAGGGCGATGTTATATAGAAAGGTTGGCTTAATGAGATCATCTTGAATCAAGAAGCACTATACTGTTAATAGATGGCAGACATTTTAATAAAAATTTGTCTGTAAATGATTATGGTTCTGAGGGTTGGATGAAAAGATGGAGTTAGTAGTGTTTGAAATCTCAAGATGATTTGTTTCACCATTGAAAGTTTCTCAAATTGAGCCAGGGGTTGTGGCTCATGCCTGTAATCCCAGCACTTGGGAGGCTGAGGCAGGAGGATTGATATGAGTTGAGACCAGCCTGGGCTACCAAAGTGAGCTCAAGGCCAGCCTGACCTGCACAGTGAGATCCTGTCTCAAAAAGACAAAAAAAGAAAAAGAAAAAAAGGTAGTTTCTCAAATATATTTTTACTACCATAATTGTAGTAGAATAAATAATCTAATAGTTTTCTCTCCACAATGAGTAGGTAAAGATACAGCCTCAGCCTTATCTTAATCTACTGTTGTCTTATAGCAAATTGCAAAAGGACATGTTTCAGAGGACTGTGAATTCAGATGCTCTTTTAGAAGTCAGGAGATATAGCGCCTGAACAGGGGCAGTACTTGGTTATACTTAATTCTGAAAGATCTTTCCCCTTAAGCTGGACAGAATGTTGTAGGCAGCTGAATTAGATAGAAATAGTATAGGTAGTCAGAAGGGGCCAGGCCCTAAAGGACAACAGAGAATCTAAGGTGACTTTACAACTAGAGACAGACACTGCTCTTGTGCTGCTGGCCAGATCTCAAGAAAAGAGTAAACAAAAGAAAGCCACATACTTCCTTAAGGGTGGGCATCAGGGATTGATTGCTAAATAAGTATCAACCACCTTAAAAGAGCCCAACGTGAGTCACCAGCCCAACCACCAACAGGAAGAGACTAGATTTAATATATTTTACCTGAGCAAGGGTGCTTGTTACCTCATTGGCTGACCACAGTTTTATCCCACCTCATACCCACCTAAGTGAGTTCCCATGCTTTCTCCACAACCTTAGACCCACCTCACCACATGGTTTTCCTCTATAAAAGTCCCTAGAAGAGACAGCTTCCAGGGGAAATCCACTCTGGACCCCCCCACTCCTGTCCCTCCCTTGGATAGGAGCTTTCTTTCTCTCAATAAATATGTTCTGCTCCTTACCGCCATTTGTTCCTAAAATTCATTCTTCGGTTTTAGAGAACACGAACACATCCCAGGTACTTTTCAGGTTGGGGATCAGTTTTTCCTATATCATTTGGAGGTTCCCTATTGGGGGTCATCTACCTGAGATCAGTTTTTCTTCCTGTATTGGGAACAATATTGGCTTTATAACATTTTTACATTTATCATGTTTTATTATTTCTAAAATAAAGTCCTGGATACCTGGAAAACTGACACGGCAATAGCCAATCACCCATTCAGAAGTCACAAACACCACAGCAAATCCAGGATGGCACTGTGCAGCTCAAATTCTCTGCACTAAGATTCTTGAGGTGCTAAACAATGGTTCCACTTGAGCTTTTGGTTTCTTCTTAGTGTTTTAAGTTAGGTGTTATTTTAAATCCCTGAAATGTAGAGTTGAAATTTTTACAGTCATTGCTCAAATAGTGAAACTTTCTTCATTTGGATAATTATTCAGAATTATCCTGTCTTCTATCTTCTCCATATCTTTAAAGCAAGAAACAAAGTCAAAATAGGATAGGCATGCAACATTATAGAATTTTTCAAAAACTGGATTTGGAACAGTACAAGCTTGTGAAAAAGGGAAGGAGGTATTGTACTACAGCCGACCTCATAGGATAGCATATGGAAGGAGGATAACACAGAGGAAAGTCAGAAAGAGGATGCCTGCTTTGAAAAGTGTCAGGTTGTTGTTTTTTTTTGTTTTGTTTTGTTTTTTGTTTTTTTGTATTTTAGGGAACGATCTACAGGGTCACTAGATCGGACTCATAGTGAAAAATCTATTTACAGCCTACTCCCAAGAGCTGGGATTACAGTGCCCAGTCTTAATTGCTCTCTCATCTTACCTGCAGGGCAGGGCCAGCAGGGCAGACCCCAGAGGATGAACCCAGGCTCCTGCACCTGCTTGCAGGTGCTTTAATCTGCTGAGCTATTTGCCTGCCCTTAGTCCGTTTATTCATTACACCTGCATTCTTAGTTTCAAGTAATGAGAGTTGTCAGTAACAGCAATATGTTGGCATTGCTCTAAACAACTGGAAACATGTATCATTCAATACTTAAAACAAACATATGAAATGACTATTATTTCTCCCTTTTTACAAAGAATCTAATGTTTAAAGAGACCTGCTGACTATGGGTTTACTTAGCAAATACTGAGCCACAAAACAAGTCATGTTTAAATTTGCATCTGAGGACTCACTCTAGGAGTATATTGCCATGTTCTGGAGTAGATTACCTGATCCAGATAATTGGCAATACAGTTCTCAAATATTTGTTCAGTCTCTCTAGTAAAACTGCTCTAAAGTAAAGCTCTTCATGCTCTGTTTGATTATATCTTCTCTTGTCTAATTTCTAAGGCTTAAGGTTTAACTAAACTACAGAAAAATTTAGTCTACAAAAATGGTTGTCTCTGAAATACCTGAAACTAACATACAAAATATTTGTTTGGCAGTACTGAGGCTCAGTAAACCCAGTACTTTCTCTTTGCTATGTCAAATAACTATTTCAAATCTCATTTCTAAATATTTATCAGTAAAAGTTTGCCTCTCCCTAAAGGAAATTCTTTTTTTTTTTTTTTTTTTTTTATTTTTGAGACAGGGTCTCGCTATGCAGTTGAGGCTGGTCCTGAACTCACTTTTGTAGCCCAGGCTGGTCTGGAACTCGCACCAATCCTCCTGCCTCAGCCTCCCGAGTACTGGGATTACAGGCGTGCGCCACCACGCCCGGCTTTTCCTAAAGGAAATTCTTTATGAGAATAAGGTATTGGTTTTGGTTTTATCATAATTTCTGAATAGAAAATCATTTCCAAAAATGTTTATTCCAAATTAGTTTTTCTAATTAATACCCTATCCTAGTATTTTGTGCATTGTTGATATATTTTGTCCACATAATGAGATCCATGAGAAATTGCATTACTTATATATATTTCTACATTATATTTAATGGGTTTTTTTTTTTTTTTTTTTTTTTTTTTTTTTTTTTTTTTTTTTTTTTTTTTTTTTTTTTTTTTTTTTTTTTTGGTCTTTTTGAGACAGGGTCTCACTATGAAGTTCATACTGTCCTGGAAGTCACTTTCATATCCCAGGCTGGTCTCATACTCACAGAAGTGCTATGACCTCAGCCTCCCAAGTGCTGGGATTGCAGGCATGTGCTCCATGCATGCCCTGGCTAAATGTATTAAATTTTTTGAAAAGCAATAATGAGTCAGAAATATGAGAAATTACTGGGTGTGGCTATAATCTCAATATTAGAAAAAATGAGGAAGGAGGATTTCCATGAGTTTGAGATCACCCTGGGCCACAAATGAACTATGCAGTGAGATCCTGTCTCAGAAAACCTATGAATGAAAGAATCAGTGATAATGTATAGCCTTAAAGAGTTCACCCTGAAAGAATTAGCTTTACACATGCTTTGCATAATTCAAGAATGAGACCTTTTTTTTTTTAATCATACTGTTTAGTGAAATTCAGTATCAATTCTAAAGGTCTTTTTATTATATCTATTCAATTTAAAATATAAAGAATAGCTTAATCATATTATTACCATAGGTACTTGAGTTGAACATCACTAAGCATCTCTTCTCAAGGGTTAACTTAAGTTTTCAGACCAAAGAATTAGAGAGAAAGAAGGGCTATGAAAATAGCCAAAATTATGGCTCTAGCCCTGTAAAGTCAGTGAGCACTCAAGACATAAGAAAACCTGTACTGTAACATCCTATATCTCAGTAGTGTACCAAATTTTCTGTTCAAGGAGATTATGGGACCACAGAGGAAAGTGGTCCAAGATGTATAGTGTGCTTAAGGAAAGTCACCAAAGACAAAACATTCTCTCAGGCTTTCACGGAAAGCAAATTGGTCAAGCAATAACTATGAGTCGTCCAGATGACTGACACTGACAAAAGATCTACAAAATAATCTACATGGTTTCAGGGTAAATCCTGAGGGGATTTGACTGACCTTGTCAGATATAAAAGATATATTTTTTTGTTATATAGGTCTTGTTTTATCTCGATCTCAATCATCCAGCAGAAAAGTTTAACCATGAGATATAAACAGTAAAGACATATTAGAATGCTGAGCCTTAAAAGGCTCAAGTCAACAGCCTCTGATATTGCCAGTTCTGCTGATAACCCACTACTATTATGGAGTCTTGGACTATACACAACTACTTTCTCTTAGTTCAATGAGAAGAAAGATTTGTACTGATAGTGTTTAGACAAGATATCATGTCTGCATCTTGTACTCTAAACAGCTACTATGAAGACAACAATATGCAATTATTGTAGCTGTCCTACTAATGGGTTTTGAAACTGTCTCATTCTTATATCTTTCTTATTAAAATTAATAAAATTAGAAAATAAAATATAAAGAATAAATAAGGAGATAAAAGCACATAAATTATTTACTTGACCTTTTGAGTAGTATGTATTTTTCAAAACTTCTTTATCATTTTATATCTCAGGAATGCCTTTCTCAAACTGCTAAGGTCATGTATCAGAAGTAAAATTGTCAACAAAAATAAGAGCCCTATTTTTATTCTTTGTAGACGGATAGTAGCCTAACTTCTGTGTTTATATTTACACAGGCTATAAAACTACCATATGCTATAAATTAAGAATATTTTTAGCTTGGATAAAGTCAAAATTTAAACTCAGATCTCCTATCTTCCCCTCTGCTGTTCCAGTTTTTATAATTCTGTAATCATTTTTTAACTAACTTGACTTCAATCTTGCTTATAATATTCTGAATTTTTTTTGCCTGTTTCACTTCATCTGCTGTATATTTTCCTTGACAGTAATCAGTAGCCGCTCCAATCAGATTGATGTAGTCTTGCTAATAATCCTTGTGCTTCATTGAGTGAAGTGCAAAAACAACAAGGCAGGCATCAGTTTTATTCTGTAACATAAAATGCACACAAAAGAAGTGGAAGAGAATAGTGAAGAGGAATACAATGAAGCGGAATACAGTGACCAGGACTTGCAGTTAGGAAATCTAAAATTACAATTGTAGGTTGACATCTGGCAAAAAAGAAGCTTCTGTTGTGGCTGAGACTATTATCCACAAGAGTACTGGGTCCATTTTGCAGACCTGAAGAAAAAAAAGTGCAAATGATGAAAAACACAGTCGGCTTGTATACTATAACAGGTAGAACATCTACAACTAGCTGCCAATGTGCAATAATAATTATTTTAGCTGCTATCGTTGTAGGCAGCTGAATTAGATAGAAATATTATAGGCAGTTGGCAGGGCTAGGTCCTCAAGGACAAGATTGAAGACAAGATGACTTTACAACTAGAAACAGACACTCCTCAGCCTTCAGCCAGATCTCAAGACAAGAGTAAACAAAAACATACATATTTCCTTAAAGATGAGCATCAGGGATTGATATTCTAAGCAGGTATCAATCAATCACCTTGAAAGAGCCTAGAGTCATCAGCCCACATGCAACAGGAAGAGATCTTGTATTCTTGCCCTCTTGCTTTGTGACTTGTTTTCTCATTGGATCCCGATGTTAATCAGTTTTACCTGAGCAATGATGCTCGTTACCTCATTGGCTGACCACAGTTTTATCCCACCTCATACCCACCTAAGTGAGTTCCCATGTCTTCTCCACAACCTTAGACTTGCCTCACCATATGGTTTTCCTCCATAAAAGTTTCTGGAAGAGACAGCTTCCTGAGGACACCCACTCAGGAAACCCCTCCTGTCCCTCTCTGGACAGGAGCTTTCTTTCTCTCAATAAATATGTTCTGCTCCTTACCTCCGTTTGTTGCTAAAATTCATTCTTCAGTTTTAGAGAACATGAACTCATCCCAGGTACTTTTCAGGTTGGGGATCAGTTTTCCCTATATCATTTGGAGGTTCCGTATTGGAGATCACCCACCCCAAATCAGTTTTTTTCTTCCTGCATTTCTATGTTAAATGAACATATTTTTGTGTTACTTTTTCAGGATCTCATAGTTCCAAATTCCAAAGAACTTGAAAGGCAAAAGCAAACTCTTATTATTTATTGTCACATTTTAAAATATGCTACCTAATCTTTAAAGTCCTTCTGTCAGTCTGGGGAGATAGCTCAGTGGCATAAATGCCTGCCTTCAAGGTGCAAGCTCAAGAGTTGGATCTCTGGTATCACTGGCCCCAGAACAGTGGTTACAGCATGAGGGACCTGAAACTGGGTGTGATGGTACATTCCTGTAATCCCAGTGCTAGGGAGGCTGAGCCAAGAGGATCACTATGAGTCTGAACTGTGGTATGCGACACTGTATCAAAAAATTAATTACTTAAAGTCCCTTTGTACTCTAAAATTCAACTTGGTTTAATTACTCAAATATTATCTTTCAATTATAAAATTAAACATACCATAAATCTATTTTAATTTTAGATATTTTCATATCAAAAGTCACATATTAATGAAATAAAGATGGTATACTGTACTATTTTTGTACTGCTTTGTACTTTATTGCCACAGCTCAGCAATATTTATTGTCTGGCTGATTTCTTATGTGAGAATTTTTGGGTGGCTCCACTGGATCATCTTTTCCAACTCCCACAATATATAAATCTATGTGTTGACTAGAAAAAACTTTCCTTTGGATATTTGAGGGAGAATACACATCCACATTCATTCATTTTGTTAGGGCAAGTTACTTCCTTGCTGATATGAGAATGAGAGTCTTGCTGCTAGTTGTTAGCAGAGGGCTATAATCTTCCCTTAGAAACCGGCAGTTTCTTTCTCACAAGTCATCTTCATTTGGAGCAGCAAATGTATATTCAGTTCGCCTCATAAATGAAATATTTCTCACTTCTGATATCAGACACAGAGAGTTCTCTACCTTTCAGGTTTCATGTGGTTATCTTGTAGGCAGCTGAATTAGATAGAAATATTATAGGCAGTCATACAGAGCAAGGCCCTCAAGGACAAGATGGAAGACAAGGTGACTTTGCCACTAGAGACAGACATTCCTGCACCATGGGCCAGATCTCAAGACAAGAGTAAACTAGAACAACTACAAACTTCCTTTTTTTTTTTTTTTTTTTAAGATTATTTTACTTTATTTATTTATTTTTTCTTGTTTCAGAACTTTTGTTTGTTTATTCACTCATTTTCATGGCCGGCTCAGTCCACCCTGAGGGCAGGGCTGGTGCTGCATGTGGTGCCTGGAATCGAACATCAGTCCCTGAAGCCGCCCAAGCTTTCCCAAGCAGGCGCTTTAGGCCACTGAGCCATCCCGCCGGGCCCCACCTACAAACTTCCTTAAGCGTGAGCATCAGGGATTGATATTCTAAGTAGGAAACAATGATCTTGAAAGAGCACCACCTCACACCCAACAGGAAGAGACCTTACTCTGTATTCTTGCCCGTTTGTTCCCATTGGATCCTAATTTTAATCTATTTTACCTGAGCAACGGTGCTTGTAATCTCATTGGCTCACTATAGTCTTTGTACCACCTCACACCCACCTAAGTGAGTTCCCATGTCTTCTCCTCTATAAATGTCCTGGAAGAGACAGGTTCCTGGGAGACAACCACTCAGGACACCCCTCCTGTCCTCTCTTGGATAGGAGCTTTCTTTCCCTCAATAAATATGTTCTGCTCATTACCTCCATTTGTTCCTAAAATTCATTCTTTGATTTTAGAGAACATGAACATGTCCCAGGTACTTTTCAGGTTGGGGATCAGTTTTCCCTATACCATTTGGAGGTTCCCTATTGGAGGTCATCCAGCCCAGATAAATATTTTCTTCCTGCATCAATTATATGTCATCTACCCATATAATTTATGGTAATCTCTTCACATTAAACTCAAATAAATCATTTAACATAACAATCGCAAAAGGAATGACTAATATTTGCAGTTTAGGTTTTTATAATAATGTCACTTCAGAGCTATTTTCTATCACATATATTTGCATTATATTTTATTTATGTTAAGAATCAATTGACCTAAATAAAACATTATAAAAACTAAATTTTCAATTAGTTAAAGAGCATAAACTAGTGAATTGTAAGTACTAAAGGATAACTGTGGGTTAGGTAGTATATACATTATTCTAATGATTATTTCATTTATTTCTCATAAAAAATATGAAAAAGCTCTCATTATCTATTTATAGGTAAGAAAGTCAAAGTCCAGAGATGTTAAAAACTTGACAAAGTCTCATAACTAGAGATAGTTCAAGCTTTCATTAGAGGTGATAAAATTCAAACCAAATCAGTAGATTTTGTAAAACTCTGTATAGTAACTTATAGTGATGCAGGAAGAAAAAACTGATCTGGCGTGGATGACCTCCAATAGGGAACCTCTAAATGATATAAGGAAAACCGATCCCCAACCTGAAAGGTACCTGGGATGAGTCTGTGTTCTCTAAAACCGAAGAATGAATTTTAGGAACAAATGGAGGTAATGAGCAGGACATATTTATTGAGAGAAAGAAAACTCCTATCCAAGAGAGATAGGAAGGGGGATCCTGAGTGGGTGTGCCCCCAGAAGCTGTCTCTTCCAGCGACCTTTATAGAGGTGAGGTGGGTCTACACTTATGAAGACATGGGAACTCACTTAGGTGGGTATAAGGTGGGACAAAACTATGATCAACCAATGAGATTATAAGCACCATTGCTCAGGTAAAATGGATTAAAATTAGCATCCAGTGGGAAGGCAGGTCACATAGTAAGCGGGCAAGGACAGCATTGTTGTATGTTGTGTGGCGAGCAATGTGGGGCATACCACCTATCGAACTTGGGCTTGGTGACGCTTTCTAGGCTCTTTCAAAGTGATTGATACTTATTTAGCTTATCAATCCCTGATGCCAACCGCTAAGGAAGTATGTACTTGTTTTGGTTTACTTTTCTCTTGAGATCTGGACCAAGGCAGAAGAGTGTCTATCTCTAGTTGTAAAGTTACCTTGTCTTCCATCTTGCTGTTGAGGGCCTGGCCCTGTCTGACTGCCTATAATATTCCGATCTAATTCAGCTGCCTACAACAGTATCTGAGTGGCCTGTCTGTCCAACATTTTAACATCATTTTGCCTAGATTTATCCAATGTCAGCTACTCATATGGTCGCACTAAATACAAACATTCTAGTTTTTAAATTGAGACAAAGTCTGATGAAAAAAAAAGTTGCAACTCTTAAAAACTTCTCCAAATCTATCAAAAGTATATATAAATTCACAAATAATACTGTTGTGGATGGCTGAATTAGACAGGAATATTATAGGCAATCAAACAGCCAAGCTCTCAAGGAGACAAGATGGAAGGAAGGCAAGGTGACTTTGCAACTTGGAAGAGCAAGACCTTCCAGCTTTGGGCCACACCTCAGGACAAAAGAGGAAACAAATATAGCAGCATACTTCTCTAGGGATGAGCATCAGGGATTGATATTCTAAATAGGTATCAATCACCTTGAAAGAGCCCAAATGAGTCACTAACCCAACCCCCAACAGGAAGAGACCCTGTCCCATATGTATGACTGCTTGCTATATGACTCACTTCCCCATTCTGTACTGGATTTAATCAATTTTATCTGAGCAGTGGTGCTTATAGTCTCATTGGTTGACCATAATTTTGTCCCACCTCATGCCCACTAAAGCGAGTTCCCATATTCTCCACCACCTTAGATCTGCCTCATTGTATGATTTTAAACTATAAAAGTCTCTGAAAGAGACAGCTTCTCAGGGACCACCCACTCAGGGCTCCCCTCCTGTCCTTCTCTTGGACAGGAGCTTCCTTTCCCTCAATAAATATGTTCTGCTCATAACCTCTGTTTGTTACTAAAACTCATTCTTCAGTTTAGAGAACAGGAATTCACCCCGGGTCAGGTCGGGAGGATCATTTTCCCCCTTCTTTATTATTTGGAGGTCATCTGTCAGAGATCAGTCTTTTCTCCCTCTGTCATTACTAGGTATGTAAGGTCTAAATAATTTTAAGATCACATATGTGAATTAAAAATAAAACGTCTTTCAGTAAGGGGGCCCTACCTACCGGTTTGGGGCCCTAGAGCTTAGACAACCCATGTACCTAAAACAAAGGCCTGGCTTGAACAAACATTTCATCTCTGGCCTAAGCACAGGATTGTAAAATAGGTTAATTAACATAGTTAAAGCCCACCTGTTCTTGGCTTGAACAAAGATCTCCTCTCCGGCCTAAGAACATTCTTATGAAAGAGGTTAGTTAACATAGCTAAAACCCACCTGTTCTTGGAATGCAACTAAAACCACAGAGTTAGCCAAGTAATTGCCCTTTTTGTTCTGCTCCTCTTAGTTACCTTGGAAACTCATATATTCCCAAGCCCACCAATTATTTTAAGGGTCAACCTAAACTAACCAATGCGATTCGCTTCTGTAACTTGCTTGCTCCCTCCCCATTCTTGTGGTTTTTGCCTTTAAAAACTGTGTCTACTACGCCAAAGGCGCGCTCTGTTCCTGCGTGTTCAGACCGCCCTGCGTATACGTAGAAAATAAAGCTTGCCCTTTGCAGTTTGCATGAGAGACGGACTCTTGGGGTCTCCTTCCGCGGTGACTCGACCCTTACAGGTATACTAGTAAGGCCAACGTTTTTATATTCTCCAGGAGTATACGTGACTATCATATCTTCCCTTGTTTGAGTTCTCTTTTGACCAGTGATGCGGTGACTTTTTTTCCTTATGTTTTCTTCCAAATGTTGTATAGTGTCATATTTTACATAATTTTCTTTAACATATTGAGTTACACTTTATATATATGAGAAACAAAACAGTACATTTCAGGCTTCCTCACTGTGTACATCCACTTTTTTCAAAATATTTATTGAAAACATTGTTTCCTATGGCATCTGTTTTTGACCTCCTTGTAAAACTAATTCATTATGGCTGTAAACAAACTTGTCAGTCTATTATAATCTTATGTTTGTGTGCGTTTCTTATGCCAATATTTTGATGCTAGTTTGGTATTTTTAAAAGCTAGAATTTTTGTGTGGAGTTGTCTAAATTTATTTCCAAATTGATTGTAAAAATATACAAAAGATGTGTTTTTGGATTCACTATGTATTATTATAGTGGCACTAGTCTGTATAAATTCTACGAGCTCATCTGCTTATACTGGTTTTAATATAATTTTCCTGATATTTAATAAATTTAAATCAATATAATTTGCATTTCATCACCAAGAATATAGTTTTTCTGTTTTCTCATTTCTAGAAGTTTATTTATTGGGCTGGCCAGATAGCTCTGTAGGCTAGACTACCTGCTTAGGCAGAGCTCTGCAGCTGGGGTTAGATCCCAGGTATGTCTTGGTGGCCTTACCGTGGGGCACCCTAAGATGTTGATTGAGACTAGGTGTGGTTGTTGCAGGCCTGTAATTCCAGCTCTAGGGATGCTGAATACAGGCAGGTCACTGCAAGTCCAATAAATATAGTAAGACCCTGTAGACTCTATAGACTCTGTACTAAATTAAAAAAAAAATAGTTTATTTATTTTTGCTATCTACTACATATATGTGCATTCATTTGTAATATCAATATACACTAGACAGAAAAGCTGCAATTCATATTTCAGTAAAGAAATTTAAAATATAGGGCAAGCCCATAATTAAAAGCCAATTTCACTTAACTCCTACTTAAAATATTTTAATATTTAATTTCAACATATACTCACATAAATATATCTATATGATTTTCAGAAAAGAAATATTCTTTCATTTCTGGAAAATAATCTTGCTCTTTAACATGTTTCATTTCATGCAGCCTAAAATAGAGCCCTCTGTTCTGCTAACCCTTTGGATTATACATTTTTCTCTGAATTTATTTTCTAATTTTTTTAGTTTTCTCTGTCATATTTTCTTGTAGCTATGTAACTTTGCTGTGTCTTTGAAGATTTTTTAGCACTTCATATGAGGAATTCCTAGGGAGCCATCTGTAAATAGAAGGCTTGCTGAAATTCTAAAGCAACATTTGTCATGTTGCCATCTATCTGAGTGATATGGCTGATCTCAAGTTGTTTAAAAGTATGAAATAATCATCCAGGGAAAACAGTAACTTGCAAACAAAATGGCTTGCATATGTAAAAAAAATGTAAATTAGCAACACTAGACCTCCATACATCATTACAATTTTGGCAAAATAAAGCAATTCTTTACAGAATCTGAAAACACTGTTTTTCAGAATAACTTTTCATAATGCTTAACAGCACTGTTTCATAAGAACATAAAATCCTTTAAAAGCATGAAATTCAAATAAATATTCAAATGATAATTGCCTTTGAAAATTTTGAAATTCAGTGCTTTTAATAACTAGATCTTAGCAAACTTAACTGATTTAATCATTTCTAGTAATTAAAATGCTCAAAATCATGAGGTTCAATGTTAGCCAAAAAGACTCTAATTAATAACCAGAATATACAGGAATGTACCTGTTCAAGGCAAAAATTGCAGTGATAGTTGTAGGGGCCACTTGTTTGGTGATGGCTACAATGGACAATTACTGAAAGTTTTAACAGATAAGTATACAGATATATAGAGGGATAAATGTCTAAATATATTAATATAAGTATACCTGTTCTGGAATTCATTCTCATTTAGCCCTATATGGCTAAACGGTGAGAGAAAAACAGAACAAAACAGAGAAAGCATCTTTTTGTGTCATCCTGTCAGACTACATATAAAAATAACCCATTAGTATTAAAAGCAGATATGGAAGACATGCATAATATTTAAATCACTAGGGGCCCGGCGGGATGGCTCAGTGGTCTAAAGTTCCTGCTTGGGGAAGCTTGGGCAGCTTCAGGGACCGCGGTTCGATCCCCTGCACCACGTGCTGCACCAGCCCTGCTCTCAGGGTGGGCTGAGCCGGCCATAAAAATGAGTGAATAAACAAAGGTTCTGAAACAAGAAAAAAATAAATAAATAAAATAAAAATTAAAAAAAATATTTAAATCACTGCCCAACTTACAAAATTTAAACTCTGTTGACAGCACCATTTCAAAATTTTCTCTGTATTATTTAACTACCTATATCATTTGGCTTACAGGTCCTCAATTATAAGCCTCAGATTTTATTATTAATTATTATTTATGAAATTTCCAAACAATTTTGATTACCAACTTGTAAGAGAAAAAACAGGTATAGACAGAAGAGTCACACAATCAACAATTAAAATTGGATGTGGCCCCTGTGAATTCTCGTGTAGGCATCTGCACAGTTTCTGTTTCACTGTGCATGTTGCTGCATGTCATGCAGATGAAGCAGGAGTGCATCCAATTCTGCAGATGCTGAATGTGAGGAAAGATAGTGACAGATTTATGCCATCTTTGATATGTAATATTTCTTAAAACAAAACAGCAAATACTGGTGATTCTCCGGTGCTAGGAGTATCAGAATAGGCTTATTAGAATGTGTTTTGAAATTTAATAAACATTTTAGTTTCTTTGAAAATGATTATGTGTTATATATGAATAATTTTACTAGTTTACTAATGTTAAGAAAATATTTACAGGACTGGGGAAAATATTACAGGGCTCAGCGATCTGAGCACCTGCCTGGCAAGTGAAAGGACCCAGGTTCAATCCCAGGTACTGCATGCCCATGCTGGTCCAGAAACCATGGGTGCCTTGAAATAGGGCATCATGGCTCACATCTGTAACCTCGGAGCTGAGGAGGCTGAGACAGGAAGATCACTGGGAGTCCACACTAAGCAGCAAGATCTTGTACCAAATAAATAAATAAGTAAATAAATAAATGAATAGTTTTTCTTTTTTTTAAAATTAAGAAACCTTTATAGTTATGGAGTATCTATTACTGTGCTACTTTATTCTTCAATGTGCTTCCAGGTAAGTTTTATCTTATTTCAGACTGCAGCATTGGTATTCAAAAGTTAATTTCCTTTATGTGCACAGATTTTTTTTTCTAATCAATCTCTTTATTTTCTAAGATAATTTGTAATATTTCATAATTTCACATGTTCCAGGACAAGGAAATAATATTAAAAGTCTTTATTATATATTTCTTGAATTCTTTTAAAAGTTTTTTAGGATGATTCAGTAAAACTTGCTTTTCTATATTTTTTAAAACAATTTCAAGAAAATTAAAATAGAAAATTCTTACTTTGTTGATATTGATTTTCACTGCATTAAAAAATCTAAAATAGAAAATTCTTACTTTGTTGATATTAATTTTCACTGCATTAAAAAATCTTTATAAAAGTGCATTACATAAACCTGCATTTTTATTCTATCTTATTTCTTCATATTTTGTTTTTTCTCTTTTTATTAAGCTTTTTTCTTATCTCTTACTGAAAAATCTATTCCTAAGGAATGTGGGTTTTTTTTTTTTCAGTTTTATGATTTTCTGTTGATTGAAATATTTTTACTATTTTCTTTCGGTTTATACCATGATTTATGTTGTCTTTTTAGTTATTCATATATTTCATTTCATTTACAACTTCTGATTACAAATTTTTCTCTGAACACATTTCATTTCTATGAACTTTAATATATATATATGATTTTCATATGATTGATAGAAATTTTGCCAAATATGTTTTAATAGTTTTTAAATAAGTAATATTTCAAAGAAAATTTAGATTTTATGATATTTATCTTATTTATTGTATTTTTTAGAGAAGGGTCTACAGGGTATTTAGAGTCTCTCTACTAGATCAAACGTTTACAGCTTCCTAAAAGCTGGTACTATTACAGGTGTACGCCAGCATGCCCAGTCTCAGTTGTCCTCTCAGCAAGCCCTGAGGGCGAGGCCCACATGGCAGACCTGGGGATTGAACCCCCATCCCCTGCACCAGCCTGCAAGTGATTTAATCTGCTGAGGTATTTGGCCGGCTCTTTCCAATTTTTGTTTTAGATGTGGGCCTTAGGAAAAAATAATTAAATTTTAACTTAAGCTCTTATCAAGCAAAAAATTGTTTTCTTTCAAATAACTAAATCTTATTTAGGATAACATTCAATTGAAATATATTTATTAACACTCTATCATCATCTAGGCAGTTGCTAATTTTGATACAATTACGTTTCTTTAAATCATAAGCAGAAATAATGGAAACTATATGCAATAGTTCACAAAGATATTGTTTCGTAAATTCCAATACTACACCCATTATATTAGTTATTATTTATTCCTCCATCATGATTAAACACAACTGAGATTAATTCTAGATTCTATGTAGGCTGTAACACTCATTTACCAAGCAAAGGGAATACCACTTTCAGAAAGTAATAATTAAGATTTTTACCACATAGTAATTTTTCCAATAAATATCTGCATGAATATAATGACATAATCACAAAGTTATAATTGTCATGATTTGCATTTATTTCAATGATTTGGTATAGTAGCAGAACATGAAAATATTCATTAGTGTTTTGATAAAGGAGGCTAACCTTTGAGAAGCTATATCCTGGATTTTGAAGGAGTTCCTAGCACAAACATACAATATGATTTTTGCTCAGAAGAGTTGTGTGTTTGTGTATAATGATAATTATTTCTAAACTACATTCCATTTTGCTTTGTTCGCATTCATCTCCACGAAGACTTAACTTTCCTATATGCAGAAAGGGTACACAATGAATAGAATTTAGCAATGTTTGGGTTTTGCAAATTGAATATAATAAAAGAAAAGAAGAACACATGCTAAGGGTCAGTTAGATAGCTCAGCAGATTAAAGCACCTGTAAGAAGACTCAGAGGCTGATGGTTGGATCCCTGGGCCTGCTGTGCCCCCCCCCCCAGAATACACTAAAATGGCAATTGAAACTGGGCTTGGTGGCATGTACCTGTACCTTTAATCCCAGCTCTTGGGAGGCTATACACAGGAGGATCACTATGAGTCTGATCTAATTGTGAGACTCTGGAGAGCCTAGACGTCCTGTAGGCCCTTCCCTAAAACAGACACACACACACACACACACACACACACACACACACACACACAGAAGGAAAAAAAATACATGCTAAGAATTTGACTAAATTAGAAAGCTTTCTAAGTGGTATGTTAATGGTGGTATATGGAATTATTCTTTCAAAATTATTTAGTCTTATGACACTTTTCTGGAGGTAATATTGTTTTATATGGCGTGTTTTAGCCTAATGGTGAGTAGAATACAGTTCTGCACACTGTGATTTAGTCCCAAACATGTGACATAGTGAATATGATCCAGAAGAGTAATTGAAGAGAGCCAAGGAATAGATCCCAGTAATAAATTGTGGCTCAGTGTGCAAAACCTCAGGTGCTGTTCTGGCACACACACACACACACACACACACACACACACACACCATTAGGGCTGGTTTTAGCAGTTGGGCTAACATGTTATTTTCTTGCAGTTGCAAAACAAGACCACACCAACCTAGGTCGCTGAACCTATCTAAAAAAGCAAGTTTTTTCTTGCCTTGCCATAAGCAGATAATTCCCACTTTAACCCCCTGGTTTTAGCCAAGAAGGGTCAGAGACGTGTGGAGCAGACGAGCCACAACATGCAATCTGGAGACAAGCCTAGTCAGGCCCAAACTAAATCCGCAGAAGCCCAACAAATCCACAAGTATATGAATGTGAACAAAAATAAATGTGTGTTTAGTGTTTGTTTTTTTTTTTAATAATTCAGTGATTACTAGCTAAGAGAGTAAGACAAGACTAAGAACATTCCAAAACAGAGTAGAGCAATAGAAATATAAGAAAGACTAAGGCACATTAGGAATGACAATGTAATTATTAAACACTTGAATTTAGTTATACATGAATATTTACAATTAAAATATATAATGAGGGTCACAATATAAAAAAAAGTTCATGCAATGTTTCATGGTGTTTTAAAGTAGTGTAATACACTGACCTGAATGAAATTTCTGGTGTACATTACAGTCCTTTGCCATTAACCCTATATACTCAGCCTTTATATCCTTAAGTCAGATACAGATATAGAATGAATTCTCATCAAATTTGTAGCTCAAAGATATATGAGAAGAGTAATTTAAATAAAATACAGAGATGTTAAAGGAAGATATTTTAAGTAAATAAATAAGACATGCAGTTAGTAGCAAACTGAGTATTCTCCAATAATGTAGTATGGCCATTCAAATATCTGTCAGTCAAGATATTAATAGCAAAGCATATGTGAGATGAAAGGTAATATCCAATTCTATTGTGCTGAAAAGCAGGTCACCCTTGAAATATTATATTCAATTTAGGATACTGAAATACTTTCTTTTTTTTAGTAACATGGAAAATTAATATTTTGTTTAATAGACTTATATTTATACAAAGCAATATTCAGTGATTTTTAAAGTTAAAGTTATTGGTTAATAGATTTAATTGATTCACTGCATTTAAAAACATCTTTCAAAGGTGCTACTAAGAAAGAGAGCCAGGGAAGTAAACAATGCTGAACAGAATTTCAACATGTTGGCAATTTGGACATAAACAAAACACACAATTTTTATGGATTCTGGAATATATACTGGTACTTTTTCAACAACACATTTTAGCATTGAACAAAAATATGACCACATACGTACAAAATAATGTATTTCAGGACAACGAGATTCTTGAACAGAAACTCTGATCTCTACTATTGTTCATGCCAAAATTACATATCTCTTAGTTACTCTTCTCTTGTTGCTGGAACAAACACCTGACACCCAAAATGAAGGAAGGAAAGGTTGATTAAGCTCACAGTTACTGGAGGCTTCAGTCCATGCTCAGCTGGCTCCAAGGCAGAGAGGCACATGGCTGAGAGCAGCAGTTCATGGTGGTGGAACAGCAACGATGGCGACAGAGGCAATGGAATAACCAGCAAAGCAGAGAAAAACAGCATAAGTCTGTCTCTCTGTCTCTCTTTATATTACATCCAGGCTCTGCCACAGCCTGTCCACCTTAGGCCACACCCATAATCCCAGAAGTACTCAGACCCATAATCACATCAATACTAAAATGTATAGTCCCAGTGGATCATGAGTCAAGTCTCAAAATCTAAAAGTACCTGCCCCATAATTGCACGAGGCTTTGGGAGGTCAACTAGACATAAAACATAACATTCCACCCCTGGATCACCAAGTCTCATGCACATCTCTTTGTGCAAGAGATATTTTAGTTCATCTCGAAGAGTTGCCAAAGTCCCAACAGTTTCAGCATTGCTGAAAAATCCAAGTCCCAAGTCTTTTCCAAGATCCAAGGCAAACTCTCAACTGTGAACCTCTGTACAACAGAAAAGTTAAACATATCCAACATTCAAAGGCATAAGATAAATATTACCATTCGCAAAGTTGCAAACAGGGTAACATAAAACACTGGGACCGACACAAGTCCAAAATCCAGCAGACAAACATTAAATCCCATAGTTCCAACTGGAACATCCAAAACAGTCTGCACTGAGTTATGAGCTCCACGTACCTCCGCTCCTACAGAACTCGTGGTGGTAATTTCCATGGCTTTTCTCTTAGGATGGTTTTGCTTCCTTTTCATAGTTTTCCTTAGATGATCCACTTTTCTGTCTTTTCAAACTTGTGGGGTTTCCACTAATAGGCTTCTAACTCTGCTTTACACACTGCCCTCTCAGGGGCACACTGCCTTGCCTCCCAGGCCTTCTTCTGAAATCAAGGTAGAAGTGCTCTTAACCTTACAGCTCTTACATTCTTAATGTACCTAAAACCACTACCACATGGATGATACCAAGGCCTGCTGCCAGCTGGAGCAGTAGCCAGGCTTCTCTCTTTCTTGGTTGTAGGGGTTGAGTGTCTGGACTGATGAACACTCTGACCTTGATTCTGAGGAAGGAATTCTCCATGGCAATGCCATTTTGGAAACTGGTTTGGCTGCTGCCACCATTCTGGTACTTGAGTCTCTGAGGCTTTCTTCTCAAGGCAAAGCCTCTCTCCTTTGCAGTTGTGGGGCTGCAAAGGATACAGAGCTGCCACCTCCTGTGATATCCTCAGGCAATCTTTTCAGTTCTCTGGTTCCTTCCCAGCAATGGAGATCTTTTCAGCTCCACCTTTGCAGTCCACAGCTCTCCTGGTACTTCCTTCCCAGACAAACTCACAATATTTTAAATCATCTTGCTTGGCTCTTTTTTCTTGATTTCCAATACAAATCTGGCTAAAAGTCACCAATAACAATCATGCCACTGCCCCAATAGTTTGCTGCTTTGAAATATCTCTTGAAAGGTTAATCAGTCCATCAGTGCTTAATCTCAATCTTAGGCAAAGCTTCTGGGCACAAACAAAATTCTGAAAGAGTTTCAGCTAAGCCATAGCACAAATCATCTGGAGTCCAACTACCAATGCTGTCTTTTTTCCCAGCAGAAACTTCCCTAACCCATTCTTTACAGGCAAGCCTTCTGTCAGTCTTCTGATCTAAGCTCTGACCAGAATCTCCCCTACAGAACAACCGAAGCTTTTCCAGCTCTTCACAGTTGGAGGACCCCTCCAAACCTTTCCTATCTCTTCTCATAAGCCATTCCCCAAAACTTGTAGTCCACATGATCAGGTTAGTCACAAAAACAATCCCACTTCTCTGACACCAAATTCTATCCTAGTTACTCTTCTCTCATTGCTGAGACAAATACCTGACACCCAAAATGAAGGAAGGAAAGGTTTACTTAGTTCACAGTTACTGAAGGTTTCAGTCCATACTCAGCTGGCTCCAAGGCAGAGAGGCACATGGCAGAGAGCAGCAGTTCATGGTGGTAGAACAGCAACGATGGTGACAGAGGCAATGGAACAATCAGGGGATCAGAGAGCAACAGCATAAGTCTGTCTCTCTGTCTCTCTTTATATTACATTCAGGCTCTCTGCCTCAGCCTATCCACCTTAGGCAACATCCATAATCCCAGAAGTACTCAGACCCATAATCCCATCAGTACTAAGACACATAAATCCCAGTGGATCATGAGTCGAGTCTCAAACTCTAAAAGTCCCTGCCCCATGATTGCATGAGGCTTTGGGGGGACAACTAGACATAAACCATAACAACATACTAAAGAGAAACATTGATAGGTTCCTAACACATAAAAATACAATAGGTACAGAGTCATTACAAACAATGTTTGTTTAGTAATGTCCACTTAATTTTGAAGAGCAGCAAAATATAACAGGATTATCAAACAGATGTATTTCTTACTCATGTAAAAAAGGACATCAGTTTCGTTTTGTTATGATTTTTATAAAAATTACATATTTCTTATTTAATAGTTAACAAGTGAAAACATATAAAGAAAATAAAATTTCCCTGCCATACTATCAATGAAGATGCCACTCCTTTGGTAACAGCAGAACAATATCATATGATCAAGGCTAACTGTACAATGAATACCCAGCCTCTGGATGTTCTGATGCTAATTCACTGACCACTTCACACAGGCTGGACTGTTCAGTTCTCAAATACATTTACTGTTACCTGTCCCCTGGCTGGTGAACTTACTAAACATACCAGCAGTGAAAAATACAAAAAGAAGAAAATTAGTGTTGAGTCTAATCCAAAACTTTTTGTTCTTTCTTTCTTCTTTCTTTCTTTCTTTCTTTCTTTCTTTCTTTCTTTCTTTCTTTCTTTCTTTCTCTCTGTCTTTCTCTTTCTTTCTTTCTTTCTTTCTTTCTGTCTTTCTGTCTTTCTTTCTGTCTTTCTTTCTTTTTGTTCCTTGTATTTTATTTATTTATTTTTATTTATTTATTTATTTATTTGTCTTTTTGAGACAGGGTCTTGCTATGCAGTTCAGGCTGGCCTTGAGCTAACTTTTGTAGCCCAGGCTGGTCTCGAACTCGCACCAATCCTCCTGCCTCAGCCTCCCAAGTGCTGGGATTACAGGCGTGAGCCACCACGCCCGGCTGTTCCTTGTATTTTAAAACCACCAGAATCTTAGACAACTGTTTAGTCCTACTGCTATATTTGCCACCAGTTATTCGTGAGGAATCAGTTAAGAGGTTAAGTGCTTCATACAGATGTCAAAACAGGGTGAGACTGAAAAGGATCATCTACTTGGCCAGTATGGGGGCTCATCCATGTGAATACATGAAAATGAATCTCCACAAGAGATAAGGCTGCAGCTATTATGTGCTTAGATTATTTATGACCCTGAGGACAGGTAACAGTGGATTTGTGTAACCAGATAAAAGTATCTGCACACCCACTGTTCTAGTGGGTAAGCACACTGGCTTTAGGAAGACAGGCCACCAACAGACCAAGTGGCCAAATAAAGGTGTGACCTGAGCTGCTCAATCACAGTAGCGCCGTGTGAGGCTCACATAAGAAGACACAAGTGTAATGAATGCTCATGAGCCCTTTTGAGTGACTGCACTGCCAAGGCACAAGGACAAAAGTACCAATAGAGACTCCAAAGAGTATGAGGGTCAAAAATGAAGCAAGCTATCAAATCAGCCAGATTTCTTCTCCAGTTCACAGGTTTTTGTCCACAGAAGTCATGCTCCTTATTAAAGTTATTTCCTCTCAGGTCCCAGTTCATCTTTCAGTGGTCCCTAAAATCTCACCTCTTCTTTTAAGAGTCTCCTCCCTTCTAAATTCTTTAGATGAATTTGTTTTAAAGGCTCTTTCTTAACCTTATCAATCTATCCCTCTGATATATATATATATATATATACATATATATATATATATATATATATATATATATATATATATATTAGTCTTTTTGAGACAAAAGTCTCACTATGTAGTTCAGGATGGCCTTGGGCTCACTTTTGTAGCCCAGGCTTGTCTCGAACTTTCATTGATCGTCCTGCCTCAGCCTCTCAAGTGCTGGGATTATAAGCATGTACCACCACACCTGGCATATATCTTTTCTTGATTTATTGGAAATTTGATTTTTTTTTTTTTTTTTGGTATGGCATCAAGGATTGGATACAGCCTTGTGCATTCTAGGCAAGGAAGTATGCCATGGAGCTATATAATCAGCCCTTGTTACTTTGGGACAGACTCATTAAATTTCCCAGGTAGGCCTCAAATTTGCAATCCTGTCTCTGCCTCCTAAATACTAAAATTACAGGCAAGAATTACCAAATTTGTCTGGGTGATGTAACTCTTAGAAGACATCTCTTTACTATCATGAAGGCAGTTTAAAAGAGCAGTCGTTTATTTCAGCAGCTTTTTATCCTTAAATATAAATGTTTAAAGTTAAGATCATGCCAGGAATGACAGTACATACCTGTAATCCCAACATGAGGACTCTGAGGCAAGAATATTGCTGAATTTGAGACCCTGTGTCAAAAAAATCATTTCTTTTTCACTTCTTCCCACCTTGTAACTATGGTACATGTTCAGTGCAGAGTCAGAGTTGCATTTGCCAGTTCTCCAGATGCTTACCTTTCAGAGAGGTCTTCCAGCTGTGCCAGCCTATCACTTCTTATTCCTGCATGTAGTAAAAGAATCCAGAGTAAGAGGTTGTGCATCAGAAGCAGGACCTCGGGCAGCAGCTCACGAGTCACCAGCAGGTGGTGGATGCATGGGTGTGATTTTTAACAGCTGTAACAGGAACAGCTACTCACCATGGACCTGAAAGCATCCTTGTACTTTTTTCCTTCTGAATAATTTCAAATGATGTTACCTTTTGGTTGCAATCAATTGTTTTATTTTTTTTATTTGATCCAACCATTTCATTTCTTCTTGCATCCCATTTTTTTTTATAGTAATGTCCCTTCAAGATTCAGTTGGTAATCAAAGCTGAAGGTCAGAGTACATTCCCACTTGCCACTAGATTGGGAAAAACTCTCAGAGAGTAAAAGAAGTACCCTGACAAATAAAACAAAAATAAATGAAAATTGTATAAGGGTTTAAGAAAAATATGTCAAATATTTGATTTGAATTTATTTTTGCTTCTGTAATGTGAACTCTCCAAAGCTTTGTATAAATGGTGCTACAAAATTGGAAGCAAAGAATGGAGATTAATTTTTTTTTTTCCAAATAGAAATCAAACTTAGTACTTTGCGCTTGCCCAACAAGCACTTGTATGCTGAAGTATAACTATGGTCAGAACTCGGTCTGGATTTACAGGGAATGGAAAAATAGACAATGGTTGTGTGAAATGAGTTAAGATTAAGTGAATTTTGTGGACTCTGTGTCTTGGTCACCAAAATTGATGGTGAAAAAGTCAACACCAGAAAATATGAAAAATTCTTAGAAAGAACAGTGTTAGAGTGTCGTATTAACTACCAGGCTATATACATATAAAAAATGTGTGTTAGACACTTATTACTCCATCAAAAGTATTCAATTTTTAATGTTATTAAACTTGAGCATCATAGGTTCCCTCAAAATTCAAACTTAATCTTTCTTATTGAAATATAAGCTATCTGTCCTGAAATTTTTTTATGTGAGAGTCAGGGAATAGTTATAAAAATATATTCTTTAGACTCCATTAAAAAAGTTAGTCATCATCACTCAGAAATCATTTTCAGTCCATTCAAAATGTTAAATGCAATAAATAACATTTCCCAACAGGGAGAAGTAAATGAAATTTTATAGATTTACATCTGTCCATGATATATATTTTAGTATAATTAACCCTTCTAATGTAAGCAATTTTCTGGACATGTTGTATATAACACACTGTATATTTAGGTTTTCAAAAATAAAGACTTGTTTCTTTGGAGGGTATAATTTAACGTACCTTAGTGTAATATATATATATATATATATATATATATATATATATATATATATTATATATATATAATATCACTTCTTATATATGAAATGTCCAGCAAACTCAAATTCAGTAAATCAGCAAGTAGCTTAACAATGTGAGCAATGAGTATCAATAGACATCAGGTGTATTTTTGGAGTGATGAATATGTCCCAAAGCAGAACAGTAATACTGCTTTTATGACTCCATGAATTTCCTAAAATCATTGAATGATAAAGGGAAAATTGGATATGTAAATTGCCTACTAGTAAAGGAAGCAAAAAGATGTGAGTGCTCATAGAAATACCAAAGGCAGATAAAATCTTATAACCTATTAATTTTGGACACTGAATGTATTCACAAATATTTCCATGATTACAGATGTATTTAATATGTTCTTCCATTAAATAATTTAATAACCATATTCTTTTTTTTTTTTTTTTTGTGGCTGGCTCAGCCTGCTGGTGCAGCATGTGTTGCCGTGGACCGAACTATGGTTCATGCGGTTGCCTAAGCTTGCCTAAGCAGGCGCTTTAGACCACAGAGCCATTTCACCAGCTCCTTAGCATCCATATTCTAAACTTAATTAAGTAAACATGTATTTTCGGTCTTTTCTTTGAAAATACATTTGTAATTCCAGAATAATGACATATGAAAGATAATTTTAATGATGTGGTTAGCAATCTTCATAGTTAAGCTTTGTTAATTGTCTAAAACTGTGTTTAACTTGAAACATAAAGTTTGGCACTAGGGAGATAGCTCAGTTGAATAAAACACTTGCCTGGCAAGCCCAAGCTCCTGAGTTCAATCCTCAATACTGGAAAAAAAAAAAAAAAAAAAAAAAAGAAGCACAAATTTAAGTCATGCAACCTTCTGAGTTAAGCATAAAACTTATGGACTTGTTTTGACAATAGGTGAGGTTTTCACAGACGTGGCTGGATCTAGACTGTAAGATGCTGAAATTGATTCATGGTGCAATGGTAGGTTCAAGTGTACTTGGATTATTTGTTTTATTTTATTTTATTTTTTAATTTATGTATTTGATACAGGGTCTCATTATACAGCTTGGACTCATAGTACTCCTGTTTTCAGCCTCACTGACACTGCAATTACTGACATACATCTCCATGCCTGATCTTGGTAGCTGGCTCAGTTTGCCCAGGGCCAGGGACAGAGAAGCATTCGGTACCAGGGATCAAACCTTGCTACCTGCATTTGCCTAGGCAAGCATTTAGTCTACCGAGCTATTTCCCTGGGCCTGTTTTTTTGTTTGTGTATTTATTTAAATTTTTATTACATTTAGTAAGAAATAGCAATGCAACAGTCTTAAAACACATTATTAATACATTCTCAATAATTGATACAATAGCCGGGCGTGGTGGCTCACGCCTGTAATCCCAGCACTTGGGAGGCTGAGGCAGGAGGATCGCTGCGAGTTCGAGACCAGCCTGGGCTACAAAAGTGAGCTCAAAGCCAGCCTCAACTGCACAGTGAGACCCTGTCTCAAAAAGCCAAAAAAAAAAAAAAAAAAAAAAAAAAAAAAAAAAAAAAAAAAAAAAAA